>CM028246.1:36817133-36906930 GCA_016432835.1 Brassica nigra
TTGGTTTCGATCAAGTTTGGCTTTTCTTTCGAGGATTTTCGGTGACGATTTCGCCATTGACCGATTTTGACCCCAACAGTTACTCCAGCTAGCTGGAACCGCAGTGCCCGCCGGATCCTAGCTTATGGGAAGGTGTTGAGACGTAATCGCTTGTCGTAAAATCGGGTAAATAGTGATTTTACCTCCTTTATATGGATGGAGTAAGAAATCTCATTCTTACTTCATCATAAGAAATTTACTCTCTCTCAAGAATCCTTTCTCTTTAAGAACAATGTCTTCAAGATCCTCAAAGAGAAACTCTTCTTCCCATTCATCTCGATGACTCTCCTGCCATGTGACGGTAGCAGGAGGAGTTGGTCGAGGAGGAAAGAAGAATGTGATATCGAAGTCCTTGTAGGTTCGCCTCAACACTGCCAGAGATCCCTGTTCCGAGGAGACCTCCGAGGCAGCCCGGTGCTCCTTTTGCGCCGAAGCTCGGTTTCGTGAATATCTCAAGGTTCTTCGAGATTTTTACCAGGTTCCCGGCGAGTCAAATTCGGATTCCGCTGGTAACGAGAGTGCAAGGAATCCTCCGCAAGGTTTCTTTACATGTTACGGCTTTTACGTATCGCCGCATGTGGTTCCCGATCCCTGGTGCCATTGTTCGTAGCGCTTCACCGCTTCAATCGATCAGCCAACTCAGCTGCCCTGCCTTGGAGAGTTGGTTTACGTGCATTGATCGCTAGCTACTTAACTCGGGATTGATCTTGGTCCCGGCGATTTCAAGGTCTTTGGGGCACCGCCGACGGGGAGTGACGGTTACTACTCCATGCTGCCTAAGAAGGATATGGCCGCGATTCAGGGGACTACTTCAATCCCAAATCGCGGGCAGGAGCGCTTTTCTTCGTCCAAATAGATGGCGAGTCTGTCGAGGAGAGCTGCCTCCATCTATTTCCGCAGCATGGAACTTCAACCGAGGTAATAATGATAAAAACCCTGTTGTCTATTTCACCTTTCTCGCGAAGTTTTAGTGAAAAATTTTCGCTTTGTAGGAACAACCCTATCGCAAGATTTGCCTGGTGACGCCTTTGTCAAAGAGATCTTCTTCACAAAGGCCGCTTTTCTGAAATCCTTCACCTCAACGGATTCGAGATGCGTTAGACTTTATCGGTCCTGAGTCCTGTCCCGTCAGATGATGCCGAACTGTCACCGCAGCCTTACTCGAGGCGCAGATGAGGTCTCTATAAAGAAATCGATGATGGGAAGGCTCGAAATCCTTCACCGCTTAGAGAAAACCTAGTTTTGCTCCAACGGAAAAACGGAGCCAGCGTTTTCCACCTAACAACTTCTTTTGATGGCCTTCCTCCGAGTTTACTACCGATGAGTCGCTGAGGATGAGGAGAAACAACGGTTTTTGCCGAGGGCTCCAACGTGTCAACGGTTGTTCCCTTCAACTTTAACCTTGCGCTCAATCGTATATAAGCATGCTTGCTGATCTTGAGTTTTATGCAGGGACTAAGAGTGTTTAGCGGGCGCTGACTCGAAGCTCCGCAAATCCAGGATTGCTAACTTCAAGACCATGGCAGTAGAGCTTTTCCTTCCGACAAGAGGTGGCTAACGGGCGCAAGCTGAGCTTCACGCCGGGCCTCGCTCGGGCGGAAAGGAGAGGAAGAAGGATGGTCGCGAGCGAGGTGGCAAGACGGGCGGAATCGCTTGCTGCTGAGTTTCAATGTTTTAAAGAAGCTCAGGAGTTTGTTGGTGATTTCCGGAGTGTCGGGTTCGGTCAGAACCTTTACAAGTCTCAGAACCCGGATTTCCTTCGATCTCGGATTGCTGAAATGAAGGATTTCATGGCCGAAAGTGTGCCATGCTGAGTCCTTGGTTCCTCCGTAAGAAAGAGTCCGAGAGACTATGGGAACCTATCGAGGTTTCCGAGGATACGTGGAGGCCGGAGCCGATGAGAACGCCGAGGATGGTGGGAATGCTCGAGGCGTGAATGAGGAAGTGGACCAGCCTGCTAGTTCATTTGGGATTTCGCATCCGGATTTCTCAATGTTGACTTCCTTTGTGAATTGAATTTTTGGCCGCAGTGGCCGCTTTTAGTAATTTTATTCTCGCGATCGCTGGAGGTTGCATTCTTATTTTGGGACTGGCCGCTGGTGGTTTTGAATCCCGCCGCCTTTTGGCGGCTTTTATGAATATGAAAATTTGGCGATTTCGCCTTTTGTTTTGATTTATACTTTCGCCAAGTGTAGAGGGAAGGATGCGAGTAGTCACTTCAGATCCTAACTTTTGTCGCCGTCCGCTACTTTTAGCGAAGCGCTTTGTGTGTAAGCGTATAAGAGACATGTTTTGGGATCTCAGATACATACTATGTCTGTGAGATGTCAAGATCCAGCAAGACTGGGTTTAGGGCAAGACCTAGGTTTACTCTCAGCTTTGAGGCTGCTGCGATGACTGATCTTTCGCTTTGCCTGTTAGTGATTTCTTCCTGATTCTTTTCGTAAAGTCCGCCTAGTCGCCGGCTTATATGACTTGTGTTAAAAGAATCGAGCTATCTTCGAGTTTATCCGAGACGCTAAACCAAAATTTTGGTTTCTTTGTATAGCGCGCTGATATCCTTGTCGGATGTAAGAGGACCTTGTGTCTGACTACGATTCAGACAGTGAAACGCTATGGCGTCCGTCGGGCCAATCGACGGGCGGAGTTATTTTAAGTCGCTGGTGGACTGTCTTTGCGGATAATACGAAGTTTTGTTATCTTTTAAGAAGTTGCGACGCCTCTCGCTTTGAAGATATGATTTTCTTTTTCCTGCTGCGATGCGCTAATGAGCATGAAAGATAGAAAGAATTTTATTAAAAATTTCGAGAAGTTAGAGTACATGCGCGGATTTTTCGCTTTTGTGGGAGTATAGAGTATACGCGATCAGCCTTTTGGTGAGGGGATAGCTGAACTCGCTGGTTTCGACGAGCTGCCACGTAATCTCTTTCGAGGATCAAGCCATCTCAGAAGTTCTGATAGTTGCCGAGACGCTTACTCCCCGCAGGTTGCCGCTCGATCGTGCTGGTCGGATCAGTGGTTTGTGCGGGGTCGAGCTGTCCTTTCACGCGTGGATTCAGAGGCTTTGTCGCTGCCTGAATCGCTTCGTTGGATGATTCTGGATCATCTTTCTTCGAGTCTTCGGAATGTTGTGTGATTCCTTTGCTCGCTTCGGTTACGCAGGGGCTCCGATCTTTCGCAGTTTGAACTCGCCAGGTAACAGAGTCTCGATTGTTTCCGACTACCCCAGATGGCTGCGTTCCCGTCGAGTCGGAACTTGATACCGAGGTGATATGTGGATGGTACTGCCTTCATGGAGTTGGATCCAAGGGTTCCTATGATGGCGCTGTAGATGGTCGGGTTGTCACCGCAAACTCGGACGATCATTTTGTAACTTCCTTTGCCATGACCGGAGTTTAATTCTCCCAGGGTCATGGTAGTGACGCCCAAAACCCGCCAAAGGTTTTGCCAGGGACGACTTCCAAGTGGGATCTTCATCCTGTAGAGGGTGTCGCGAAGATGACGCTGACCGTGCTTCCTGTATCGACGAGAATGCGCCGACTTCGAGATCCTGATGACCAGGTCGATTACCAAAGGATCGCGAGTGAGGTTTGTCGATTCCGACGGTCCGTGGTTCTCGAAAGCGATTGGTGGTTAGGAACATCGCTGTCCGGGAACCAGTTGAACTGGTCTCGCTTTTCGCCGTAGGCTTTTATCGATGAGACAGAGTCTTGGTAGAATCGGATCCTCCGGCGATCATGTTTACCCTCCGGCGACCGCTGTTGTTCCTTGGTCGCCCTGTCTTCTTCCGCTTCCCCATTGGTTTTCGGTCGCGTCCTCGGAGACAGTTTTGTTAGTCTTTGGCGGTCGGAGTCCAGGAGCAAGTCCTTTATACTTGACCTTTGATAGTTCGCCGGTGAGGAGTTTTATGCGAGCCGGGCCGAACCTTGCAGTTCGCGCAGTGGAGTGACTCTGGTCTCGCGGAACTCGCATAGGAGTTATCCTTGTACTGGTTCCTGGTCCAGGTGTTTCCGGAGGTTTTGCCTTGCTCCGAAGTTGATGGCGAAGTTATGCTCGCTTTGGGCGCCTTCCCTTCGTGATGGACGATTTGTCGTTACGAGGGTTTCTTCTTGACGCCGTTTTCTGCGGTCCGCGGTTTCCGCGATAGAAGCTTCATCTCTTCCATGATGATGAAGTCCGCTGCTTTTGTGGAGTATCCTGGATTGTCCGCGCTTTTCCAGTAGTATCCACTTTCGAACTTCACTGTACCAGAGAGTTTTCCTCAGGCGCCGACATGACATTGTCGCTGATGCCCGCTACTCCGCCATCACCAGTTTGAACCTTCGCATGAAGTCGGAGTGACTCGCCTTCCTTCCGCTAGACCATAGATCCATGCCGGACGCTTTCTCATCCATGAACATGGAGTACTGTTTGAGAAACGCCGAGGCCAGTTGGCGGAAGCTTCCGATGGAGTTCCCTTTGAGCCGGAGAACCACTGAGCGCAGCACCTTTGAGGTGCTCGACGAAGAGAAGACAATGACCCGCGGCCCGCTCGCTCCCGAGTTTGCACCTACCCATTGCGATCTGGAAGGACTGCAGGTGCGACTTAGGATCCGCTGTACCGCCATAGACCGGGATTTTGATCTTCCCTGGGTCTGAGATGCGGTTTCCGCGGATCCGAGTGGTGAACGGCGTTTTCCGCGCTTCCTCGAAGTCTATCGATCTCGGGCGGAACTGGTCGCCTGATGGATTAGCGATTTTACCGCTTACTTCGCCACGGCCTTTTGAGAGATTCATGGAGATCATGGATCTCGCTATTGCTGCCGGCGTTCCTCCGAACCTGTCGACGCTGGTCGCGATAGATCCGAGTTTGATCTTCCGCGAAGTTCTTCCCCGCTCCATCCAGTAGAAGTTCTTCTTCTCTTCGCGGCCTATCGGCGATGATCCGTCGCCGAGCGGACTGGCTTCGGTTCTCCTGGTGGATGTCAGCGCCTTCATCGGAAGGATCCATTGGTCGCTGATATCTAGATCGATGCGCCACGCCGCCTTTGTTTCCGCGTCACGGAGTGGAAGGTCTCTGGAGGTCGCTTTGCTGTCCTTTCGAGCCGCTTCTCGAGTGGGCTCTTTCGGGCATCTTTTCTCGCTTCGAGATCCGGTCGAAGTCTCTGCCACGGCGCGTCTTGGTGGATCCGCTGGCAACTTGCTCCTCGCAGTTAAGGTGTCAACCTGTTTTGGCGGAACAGGTTATCAGCTTGTCCGTTGTTCCGCTACCGGGCTGGAGGTAAACAGTTCCTTCATCCGCTCTGAGCTTCGTGTTTGCATCAGCAGGATCATGGACGATCTCCAGCTGGAGTCTTCAGCTTGGCTCGACGGTGTTCCGCCTCAGCTGGCTGATCTTTGGCGACGCTGTAGACATGATCGAGCGCGGTAGCTAAGTAGATAGATAGATCCGTGAACCCTCCTTCTAGCCAAACCAGGGAACTGAACCGTGACCGCCAAATTAAGTTGATTTGGAGGAAAGCCAAGTGAACCAAGCCTTCCCTGAAGGTCCGGATATCTGCTGGCCGCATTACATACAATCAAGACGACAAAGAAAATATGAAAAGAAATAAAAATCGTAGTTAGAACAAAGAATGGAGCAAGATCTTATTTCTAATCCGCTTAAGCGCGGAACAACAGGTAAGAGCTCTACAGAGCTGTCGGAAGTTCGCTAGTCTAGAACCTAAGTTCTATCCTAGTTGAGTCGCTAATAAAAACGAAAAGAATGCCTAAGTTGCTCTAAGTGCTTCCCGGAAGTTTTTGTGATCCGGTTTGCTTTTCGCTCAAAGCTCTCCTTATATAATTCTTAAGACGGTCTATCTTCTCGCTGGCTGAATCGGCTTTTCCATTTTCGCCCATCTTCGCGGTTTATCGAAACTTGACATTTATCTTCGGAAATCCTTGACATTTATCTTCTGGAAACTTGACATTTATCTCTTATGTGAGGATAAAGATAAACCGTCATAGTTATCCTTTTTCGAAAATCGACGTACAAGCTTTTCACGCTGGGGCCGCTTAGCGCTTTTACGGTTTTTCAAAAGACGGTCTTTGAGGTTCTTTGTTTCCCGCAAATCACCACTGTTTAGTCGAGAAGTGGTGCTTAAGAACCGGATCATACCAAACTCGCGAGATTGATCCAAACAAGCTAAGATGGGATCGAACCGAGACCGATAGACCAGACCGGACGGGCCGGACTGACGCCAGGTCAATTCGCGATGACGGTGCCGGCGCCAGGTTGGGTGCCGCCAGCGCCAGGTTGGCTCTAAGTCGCCGCTGCCAGTTTCCGCTCGTCTCCGTACCGCCGGGCGTTGTTTCGCCAAGGTGACGCTGCGGGCGGCGGTTGCGCCATCTTCCGCCCGTGGGTTTTCGCTGTTCATCTTCCTCCGGCCGTAATGCTTATGGAAATCTTTTTGAGTTTGGGAAGGTTTTTAGCAGATTAGGTATAATCGCTTTAATCCAACAAGGTTCCTCGAAAGTACGGATTCGATGGACTTGATTCGTAGATTTTCCGGGCCGCGATGCAGCAATGTGGCTCATTTAGATGTGTTAAAAGATGAATTTTTAATCAATCGGAAGGCTTTGCGGAAGAAACTGACGTAGGATCTCGACCATCCGGATAGGGTTTCCTATGAACCAAGATGTGGCCATTGCCCGAGATTATGGGATGATCGCAACGGACGGGCCGGATCCTCGTCGCATTGGTAAAGCGCGGAGCCGGACGAAGCCTTCCTTGGTGAGCATCGAAGCCACACCTGCTTTGGTTTTGATCGTCCGCCATTTTTCTTCGAGGATTTTCGGTGACGATTTCGCCATTGACCGCATTTTGACCCCAACACCTTCCATTCCTTAAGTTCTCAATACCTTCCTGAGGACGGTCGCCAATAAGTCGCATCCGGCGGATCGTGGTTCAATCTTCATTATAAGAGGCCTCTGATTCAAGTTGTAGTTTTGAATTGAGTAACGCTTTGATCAGCTTTTTCTTCTGGAGATCATCGAGATATCGAGAGCATGTCCGCTTGAGTTCCGCTAAGCATGTATCCGCGATGAGCTTTCACGTAACGCTCACTTCAGCTGGCTTACTGCTCCTCACTCGTAGCTTCATCGGTTTTGGACTGGATGAATACGGAAGCTGTTCTCAGGGGACCATAGGATCGTCCAATTGCCGGCCCAAGCCTTTAAGTCGAGCCGCTTTTAAGCCGTCGATAATGATTTTTCACACTCAGCATTGGCCGCTGTTTTGGGGGTTCCTCGGTGGCATGTTGAGGCGATCTTCCATCTCTCGCAGAATTCTTTGGCTGTCGGAGATGAATCGAGATCCATCGTCGGGTGACTATTTCTTATGGTAGTCCGCGCTCGTAGATGATTTTTCCGCATCTAACTGCGCACCGCTATATGTGATTCGTGACAGATGACTCCTCGAACTTCACCCACTTTGTGAAGTAATCCGTAAGTACTAAGATATATTTCTTCCGCTTAGAGCTGACCAGTCCTATTATGTCCGCCCCATCGCATGAATGAGTAGCCGCTAATATCCTCAGAAGTTCAATGGATCTTGCTGCCGCAGCATTTATCGACTCAAGGTATCGCAGCCCGCGCTCATCGCTACAGCAGAACCGAGCCGTTGACTTCGTATATGAGCTCTTCCGGAGTGGTTGCCCGTCATTCTGTGTCTCGCCAGCGACGAGCCTTTGTGGTCGCTCCGCTCTATAACACTGAGGAGATCACTTTGTTGCTGTCCATCGGGTGGAGTCGCCTTCCGTGGAAGACGAGTTTTGCCGCGCTTTAAGTCGCCTTTGCTCCCATTTGTTGATGCAGCGCTCACGTTGACAAAGTAATTCTATGAACTCTTTTCGCCACCGGGTATGGACTTGCTGCTGGAGCTCGAGACGCTGACTTCTTCGGCAACAATGATGCTACTAAGCATCTTAGTTGGCGGCAGGTACTTAGCTCGGCGATCTTATGGATCGGTATCGCTCGCCTACTTGATCGCGTAATTTGTTTCCCAGAGCGCCAGGTGCGCCGGCGCAAACATTTTCTCCGCATAACCTTGTTAGTTCTAAAATTAATCCGCAGAGGTCCCGGACTAATTGGTGGTGCCCGGCGCGCTCGCTCCCACGTCAGTCTCCTAGGTACTGGTTGACGACATGTGGGAGTCGATAGCTGAGGCGCTTTGGCCTTGACTGTCTTGGCAAGCGGAGTCCCGCCATCAGTGATTCGTACTCGGCCTCATTGTCGATGCTGCAAAGCCGGCGGTAAACGACTTCGTAATAAGTTCGCTTCTGCGGTGATCAGAAGTTGCACGCCTGCTCCGAGACCTTTGTTCGATGACTACGTAGCGATCCTACCCGCAGTAACATTGTGGTCTGCCTGAAGTTCTGTGCTGCTCGACTAGGAAGTCGGCGAGACTTGAGATTTTGCCGCTGGCGCGGTTTTTGTATATGATGTCAGAAACACTGAGTTCCATCACGATTGTCAACCGACCGGACTGATTTTAGCCCCGTAATGCCACGGGAGGGGCTGGTTGGAAAGCATCTCGGGATAGTACTGAAAATAAGGGCTTAAGCTTTTCTCGCGTGAATGACGACGGGCGTAGGCCATCTTTTCTGCCATGTGGTAGCAATCTCCGGTGCCGCTATGCGCTTGTTGATATAGAAGATAGGTTTTGCTCACCAGCCATCCTCAATGAGGATCGCTGCTGACCGCGGACGCATGTGACCGCTGACATACAGGGGACAAGGTGCCGCGCTCCGGGTTTGAGAGGACCGGGGTCGGAGGTAGTGCTTCAGCTCAGTGAACGCTTCCTCGCATTTTCGCCCTGAACTCCTCTTTTTCCTCAAGCAAGAGCTCAGGAATGGGAGGCACTTGTCCGCGGAGCCAGATGAACCTGTGAGGGCGGCGATTCGCAGTGAGGCGCCAGACCGGGACTGTTTTTCGGGCTGGGTAGGTCCAGATCGCCGGATTTGTTTGATTTGCTTGATGCCTCATTGCTACCACGATGTATCCGAGGAACTCGCCTGAAGTGACACCCAAAGGTACATTTGGTAGGGTTCAGCTTCATTCGTGACTTGTTTAGACTGAAACATTCACGAGTGGTTGATGGTCCGGCGATAGCTTAATTTTGCACCAGCAAATCATCAATATATACCTCCATGGTGTTGCCGAATGGTCGCTAACATCGGCTGACGCAGGCGCTGACACGCCCGGGCGCTTTTTAACCGGTGGCATCACCAAATAAAGAGGTCTCTATCAAGAATGAATGCCTTACGGGTCGGCGGATGTAATGAATCTGATTATATCCCGAGAACGCCACCATGAAGGTTAGAGAAAGTTCACATCGGGCCATCTCTACCTACCGATCGATATGAGGGTTAAAATCTTCTGGGCATGCTTTGTTTAGATCGGTGAAATCGGTTTCAGTCCCAGCCACTTCCCGCTCTTTTCAATCAATTTTGACGGGTTTACAACCATTCGGGATATCAACCTCTTATGAAATCCACAGCTGAAAGTAGGCCTACGATTTCGCTGCGCTTTCGCCAGCTCTCGGCCCAACTTTCGCCTCTGTCGGATGGGTTTAAATGTCGGGTCGACGCTCAGTTCGGGAAGTGATGGATGGATCAATTCCTTCATATCCAAGGTAGTCCAGCGGGTTGTCGATGCTCCCTTCAGGAAGGAAATGATTTGTTGTTGCATATCGTCAGAGAGGTAGCCCGATTCGCCGCACCTTCATGCTGTCGGCCTCTACGATGGGAACTTCGCTGATTTCTTCTTCCCCGCGATATATTTCTTCGAATGGTTTGGCGTAGAACTGACGAAGCGAGAGCCCTCCCGCTGTTTTGAATGGTCGCGAATAAGTACCCTCGCTCGGGTTCTCTCAATTGTCTTGATGACGCATCATCCTTCCCGAAATTTGACACATTGATGGTAAGAGGACGGGATGCGCGGTATCGAAGTGTTTTCGCGGGTTCCCCGTGATGGCGCTTTGTATCGGGCTTTGCCTCGCGACGACTGAGAATTTCATCAAGTTCGCGGACACCTCCTCGCTAAGAAACCGAGCCGTGACGTTCGGATATCTGTTCCGGCCGCTAAACCCGCTAACGCTCAAGGTGATGGCATTAAGGTCGCGCAGATCAATTCCCATTTTTGTCGAGCCGTATCCCGAAAAGATGAGTTGAACCGAACTGCCGCAGGTCGACTCAACCTTTCGCGGATCTGGCATTCGCCAATGTCGATTTCGGTGAGAAGCGGATGGCTGTGGAGTTTGACTCCGCGAGTGTCCTCAGCCGAAAGTGATCAGGGCCATCACTTTCGTTGGCCACTTTTGTTCAGCTTATCTTCGCGTGATAGTTCTTTACCTGAACGCATCGGAATCTGCTCTTCTGGTGGTAACCGCCCATGATTACGTTGATGCGCTTGCGCTTTCCTCCTGCTGAATTCAGCTGTTCTCGGAGACGCTGATGTTTCTCGGTTCGGCACTTCTGGACTGCTTCACCTTATCGAGGTAACGCCGAGGTAATGATCCTTGGGAACGGCTTGGCTATCCGTAGGTCCTCGCTTTGAGCTGACGACGCGCAGGTCACATATCGTGAGGGATCGATTTTGTTATCCGCTATGCTTTAGCGCTTTGATTTGTTGATGGTTCGCCGAGACTCGCCCTGCTGACTGGTCTTGTCTCTTCCAGCCTTCGTACTGGCAGAAAACGATGAGGTCACGCGAGAGTGGCTGCCGGTGAAGCTGGTGATTTACGCCGATTCGGGACGCCGCTGGGCACTCTTCGCCGGATGAAGCGTCGTGGTTGGAGTATTACGCCGACTCGCCTCCCTCGCGGTCTCGGCCGTCATTGCCGGCGGGAGTCAGCTGGGCCGGGTTTACATTATTCAATGGGGCTCAGAATGGGCTCTCCGCCTATCCTTCTGGGGAAGCCAAGTTTGAGTCTTTGAGTTTTCTCCTTGTTCTTGCTCCAGTTCTTGTTATTCTGTGCTTCTGGTGGGGAGGCTCGACTGATTTCTCCTCATGATGGACTCAGGAATCAACCAAGAAAACCTTTACAGCCCTCACAAGGGTCGCTGGATGTCTCTTGCATATTTACATACGTTTTAGTTATCATATCTTATGCATTTTGCTCATTTAGATTAGGCTTTAGGCATCTTTAGGTTCATTATGCATTCATAAGTCCCTATTAGGTGTTGGAGCACACTTTGGAGATATTGAAGATGTTTGGGAGTTTTGTGATGAAAAGAAGCGGTTTAAAGATGAACATGGACAGAGGCCTTAGGAATACCTTCTGATGCTAATATTTGGTGGAGACATGGCATTCTGAGTTAGCTTCCAATGGAAGTGGTTTCAAGACATTTGGAGCCATTGGAGGAGTTATGATCAATTGAGTGGAAGCATGTCAAGCAACCCGGGTGAGCACACCCGAGTCCAACCATCAAACCTCGCCTGGACAAGCTCACGACGACCAGGACGACCGGGACAAGCACCCGCACGTCCTGATTGTGCTGAACGCCTAGAACGGACGCGTCCATACCACCCGAGCACAAGCACCCGACGTGGGACGGACGGACCGACGCGCTCGGACGCACCACTTGCCTCACCCGCGCAGCACACCCGACAGCACCTGCCCGACCTGGACGACCCGCACGCTCTGATGCTAGACGAAGCTTCGGACGCGTCCAGCACCACCCGACCAGGACACTCGACGCCCCACAATCCCCACCCGTGCACAGCCTGCACACCCGACTCAAGCACCACCCGCCACGCACACCCGCGACGCCCCGCTAGCTGCTGGACACCCACCACGCGGGTCAACACACCCGCCTAGAGAGGACGGCCTGGACGCCGGACGAGCAAGCCATACCCGACCTGGCATACCCGCCTGGACAGGCACTAGCTGACCCGGTGGCTGAGTTTCTTCCTTTCTCCTTGTTTCTCATTGGTCGAAAATCACGGCCAAGGGCTTTTAGACTTTCTCCTTTTATGTGTTTAGGGCTTTTAAGCCTACTATAAATACTCTCATTAACCCAAGTTTGGGAGTTATGTTATTTATGATCTAAGAACAAAACCTTTGAGTAAAACTTCATCTTTGAATTATTAATCTCATCTCATCTCTTGTGTTCTTGATTGTTTATCTCATCTCCTTTTCTATATGTTTATGCTTGAATCTCTCATGGGTTTAAGAATAAGCATGTGGATTAGTGAGTAGATTCTTCTAAGATCCATGGGTTAGGTGATAGAGAGTGATTGCTAGATCCAAGGTGTCTAGAATTAGATCTATCATTTCCTTGCATAGATTTGGTGTTTTAAAGCTATATTGAGTTGGCCTCTCAAACATAGAGCTATATTTCATCCCCTAAGGTGTTCTATGAAATGCCTGAACCAACTCATCTATGCTTTTAGCTTGCTTTGCCTAAGGGATTAGTTGTCTTAGAGGCTAGATTGCTATTAGACTCATTCTCATTGTTTGCTTTGATCATTACAGCCAAAGGATTTGGTGTACTTGGGTGATCATAGCAAAGAGCATTCATCTGTGGATAGAGCTTGCTTAGTTTAGTTGTCAGGCATAAGGATTAGATTGATTGAAAAGTTAGCATCTTGATTGAAGCTTAATCATTTGATATCAAGTCCCTACACCCATGGGTTTTGCTTCCCTCATAAGAAAGAAAGTTTGCTTTTGTTGTGTTTTACTCATTGTTCTAGTTTAATCATCATTCTCTAATGGTTTTTAGATTGAGCATAGGCTTGCATTCCCTGTTTCATTGTCACTTAGGACTGGTTCGACAATCTTTTATACTACATCATTTGATTAGAATCTGAAAAGTTCTATCATCAAATTGGCCGCTGCCAAATTCTAAGTTGATTAGATATTGGGATTTAGTCACTTGCTCGAGACTAAAATCATTTTTCTTTTCTTAGATATTGATTCTCCTTTGCATTTTCCTTGATTTTCAGGTGTATGAACACAAGAAGCGGGTGCAACTAACCTGGTTCCCACTGTTGAAGAGATAGCTACACTTGAGAGGGAAATAGCAAGAAGGAGAAGAGAAGAGGAGCAACAAGTCACATTCAGAGATGGGGTTTGAGATGGATGATCATCAACCCCAAGAAGGCAATGGTCAAGGAGCTGACAACCTTGACCACACAGCCAGCAACAACAACACCCACAGCTGCAGCTGAGCCATTGGCACATATGACCGTCCCTCACATTCATGGCAACAGGACAGGTATCCGTGCACCAGCTGTGGAAGCTAATAACTTTGAGATCAAATCAGGCTTGTTGAATGTGATTGAGAACAACAAGTACCATGGCTTGGCTGTAGAAGACCCATTTGATCACTGGACAAGTTTGATAGCTATTGTGGCTTGTCCAAGACCAATGGTGTGTCAAGATGCCTTCAAGCTCAAGTTGTTTCCATTCTCGGAGACAAGGCACGCCAATGGGAGAAATTCCTACCTAGTGACTCCATCACTACTTGGGATGATTGTAAGAAGGCCTTCTGGAGAAATTTTTCTCCACATCAAGGACAGCCAAGCTGAGGAATGAGATCTCTAGTTTCCAGCAGAAGAACTTGGAAAGCTTTAGTGAAGCATGGGAAAGGTTCAAGGGATATCAAGCTAAGTGCCCACACCATGGCTTCTCAAAGGAGAGTTTGCTGAGCACATTCTATGTGAGGTGCCCTTCCTGAGTTTAGAGCAAGATTGGATACAGCAAGCAATGGTTTCTTCCTGGGCAGGTCTGAAGAAGATGCTGAGGAGCTGGTGGACAACATGGTCAAGAGTGATTCAGTCTACAGTGGAGAACATGACAGGGCTGATAGAACAACCAGAGCTGATGACAACCAGACCAAGAAGGAAATAAAATCCTGCAAGATAAGATAGACTTGCTGATTGCTAACAAGCCAAGCAGGAGCAAATTCACTTTGTGGGTGGTCCAAATCAAGAAGCTCCTCCTAAGGTTAATGAAGTTGAAGGGTTAGAAGGGCAAGAAGAGCTTTGCTTCATCAACAACAATGGTTCTGGTACAGGAAGGAACCTAACTTTCAGTACAACAATTACCAGCAAAGGTCTTACCCCAACAACCAGCAAGGAGGCTACACCAACAACCAGCAAGGAGGCTACACCAACAACCAGCAAGGAGGTTATCCACCAAAGCAAAACACTCAACAAGGGAGCTACCAGCCTAGGCAGAATCCTCCTCCTGGTTTTGCAAACCATGGAAATCAATCTACTCAAGCTCAAGGAAGCTCCTCCCAAGCTAAAGCTCCAGATTCATCTATGGAAGCTATGTTCAAACAATTGTTGGAAGGTCAAGCTAGAGCAGCCAAAGACATTGGCCATGAGTTCAAGACTGTTCACCTAAGATAGACAGCAGCTACACTGAGCTAAACAACAAGATTAGAGCTTTGGAGAATCAATTTGTTTCTATGAACTCTCAGCCAAGTCGCCAACAAGGAACATTACCAGGAAAGCCAGAGCAAAACCCAAAAGAACCAATGAAGGCAATCACTTTGAGAAGTGGTAGAGAGCTACCTCCAAGAACTCTCCCCATGGATGGAGAAACTAAGGGGGTGGCTATCAACATTGATGATGATGTTGTGATTGTGGATGAGAAAGTTGATGAGGAGATTTTAGAAAAGATTGTTGAAGCTAAGGGCAAAGGAAAGGTGGAGAAGAGAAGCAAACACCAAAGCATGGTGAAGTTACTACTCCAACAAAGGAGTCTCTTTGTTCCTCCTCCCTATGAACCTAAGCTGCCATTTCCTGAAGATTCAAGAGGCAACTTTTGAGAAGTACAAAGCACTCTTTGAGAAGCAATTGAGTGAAGTCAAGTTACAATGCCAATCATTGATGCCTTCATGCTTGTTCCTCAATACAGCAAGTTCTTGAAGGATGCTGTGGCTGCCAAGAAGAAGGAAATGGAAGGCATGATGGTTCTTACTCAGTGCAGTGCCATCATCCAGAGATTGACAATCCCTAAGAAGCTGAGGATCCAGGCTGCTTTACTCTACCTTGTGCCATTGGTCCTTTAATGTTTGAGAGATGTCTATGTGATTTGGGAGCTAGTGTCAGTCTCATGCCTCTATCTGTTGCCAAGAAGCTTGGGTTTAGTCAATACAAGAAGTGCAAACTCTTTGGTGCTTGCTGACCGCTCAGTCAAATTCCCCATTGGTATCCTTGAAGACCTCCTGTAATGGTGGGAAATTGTGAAATCCCCACTGATTTTGTGTTTTGAGATGGATGAAGAAGCTAGAGACCCCGATCTTGGAAGACCATTCTTAGCCACAGCAGGAGCCCTTATCAATGTGAAGGAAGGCAAGATTGATCTTCATTTGGGAAAGCACACCTCCATTTTGATGTCAACGAGGTAATGAAGAGGTCAACTGTGCAAGGCCAAGTGTTCTATAGAGGAGATGGAAGCTCTTGCTGATGAGCTCCGAGGAATTGGCATGGAGAGTTGACAATAGAGGACCCTTTGCAGCATGCTTTGACAGTGGATAAAGAGGTCCAAGTGGTTGAGAACAAGGAGAGTGAGGCTATTGCAGCCATGCTGGATTCTCGAAGAAGATTGCTGATGAGGCCAGTATGAGGAGCTTAAACAAGAGGCATGTCAAGCTGTTCCAGCCACTCAACAAGAGATCACCAAACAAGATGATTGAGTGAGCTCAAGGCACCAAAAGTGGAGCTAAAACCTCTTCCCCATGGTGTAAGGTACGATTTCTAGGCCCTAATGAGACATATCCTGTCATCAGTGAGTAGTGAACTTATTGAACTTGAGCTTCAACTTTTAAATGCACTTAAAAGGTTTAAAAGCCGATACTCACTAGATGATATTAGGGATATCACCTTCTTTGTGCATGCATAGGATACATCTAGAGGATGAATCAATGACTTCTATACATCAAAGGAGGTTAAATCCTAACCTTAAAGATGTTGTAAAGAAGGAGATTCTCAAGCTCTTAGATGCTGGTGTTATCTACCCTATTTCAGATTCTAAATGGGTATCTCCTGCATGTAGTTCCAAAGAAGGGTGGTATCACTGTGGTTAAAATGACAAGGATGAATTGATACCAACTAGAACCATAACTGGCCATAGGATGTATTGATAGAAAGCTCAACTCAGCATCTAGAAAAGATCACTTTCCATTGCCATTCATTGATCAAATGCTTGAGAGACTTGCAAACCATCCTTTCTATTGTTTTCTGATGGGTATTCAGTGGTTCTTCCAAATCCCCATTCATCCCAATGATCAAGAGAAGACAACATTCACATGCCCCTATGGCACCTTTGCTTATCAAGGATGCCATTTGGTTATGTAATGCTCCAGCAACTTTCAAAGGTGCATGATGTCTATCTTCTCGATCTCATTGAGGATATAGTGGAGGTATTCATGGATGATTTCTCTGTCTACGGATCTTCGCTTTCTGCTTGTTTGTCCAACTTGTGTGGTCCTACAGAGATGTGAAGACACCAACCTAGTGCTGAATTGGGAGAAGTGTCATTTCATGGTCAAAGAGGGGATTGTGCTGGGACACAAGATTTCAGAAAAGGGTATTGAAGTGGACAAAGCTAAGATTGAGGTGATGGTCAGCTTGCCCCACCAAAGACAGTGAAAGACATCAGGAGCTTCCTTGGCCATGCTGGATTCATCAAGGACTCAAAGATTGCTAGACTAATGACCAAGTTGCTGTGCAAGGAGGCTGCTTTCAGCTTTGATGAAGATTGTCTCTGAGGCTTTCAAGAAGATAAAGGGTGACCTTGTTAGTGCTCCCATTGTTCAACCACCTGATTGGGACCTCCCTTTGAGATAATGTGTGATGCTAGTGATTTTGCTGTTGGGGCTGTCCTGCAGAAGGATGGCAAACTCATGTCATTTATTATGCTAGCCAAACATTGAATGATGCGCAGATGAGGTATGCCACAACAGAGAAGGAGATGCTGGCCATTCTTCGCCTTTGAGAAATTCAGAAGCTACCTGGTGGGTTCTAAGGTCATTGTGTATACTGACCATGCAGCTTTGAGACATCTCCTAGCAAAGAAGGATGCCAAGCCAAGACTACTAAGGTGGATCCTTTTGCTTCAAGAGTTTGACTTGGAGATTGTAGAGACAAGCCAGGGATTGAGAATGGAGTTGCTGATCACTTGTCCAGGTTGAGAATTGAAGGTGGAATCCCTATTGATGAGGGCCTCAGAGAAGAGCATGTCCTAGCCATCATGTCAGTGGTAGCAGCCATTGAGACTGGAAAAAGATTGAAGAGGTTAAGGCAGCTGAAGAGAACGGACCTTGGTATGCTGATTTGGTTAACTATTTAGCCACTGAAAAGAGCCATTGGGACTTGCAGGGTATGAGAAGAAGAAGTTCTACAAGGATGTGAAGAGATACTATTGGGATGAACCATACCTCTACACCCTATGCAAGGATCAGATTTATGTAAGAGTGGTGGCTGAAGAAGAAGTTGAAGGAATCCTCTCACATTGCCATGGATCTCCTATGGAGGCCATTTTGCTCCATTCAAGACTGTCTCAAAGGTGTTACAAGCTGGATTTTGTGGCCACACATGTTCAGGGACTCACAAGACTTCATTTCAAGATGTGACTCTTGCCAAAGGAGTGGAACATTACTAAAAGAAATGAGATGCCTCAAAACCCAATCCTGAAGTGGAAGTGTTTGATGTTTGGGGATTGATTTCATGGGACCCTTCCCCTTCCTATGGCAACAAATACATCTTGGTGGCTGTGGACTATGTATCAAAGTGGGTGGAAGCAATAGCAAGTCCTACAAATGATTCAAGAGTAGTGGTCAAAATGTTCAAGAGCACTATTTTCCCAAGATTTGAGTTCCAAGAGTGGTCATAAGTGATGGAGGTTCACACTTCATCAACAAGGTATTTGAGAGTCTTCTCAAGAGGAATGAGTAAAGCACAAGGTTGCAACACCTTATCCCCTCAAACTAGTGGCCAAGGGAAGTCTCCAACAAGCAAATCAAGGGGATCTTGGAAAGGTGTGAACCAAAAGAGGAAGGATTGGTCAGATGATGCTCTTTGGCATATAACAGCATTCAAGACTCCCTGTGCACCACTCCCTTCAACATTGTCTATGGAAAGTCTTGCCACCTGCCAGTTGAGCTTGAATACAAGGCATTGTGGGCTGTGAAGCTTCTAAACTTTGACATCAAGTGTGCAAAGGAGAAAAGACTTCTTCAACTCAATGAGCTGGATGAGATAAGGATGGATGCTTTGAGAACTCAAGGATCTACAAGGAAAAGACAAAGGCCTTCCATGATAGGCACATCCTCAAGAGAGAGTTGCAGGAGATCAAGTGCTTCTTTACAACTTCTAAAGCTATTTCCAGGAAAGTTAAAGTCAAGGTGGTCTGGTCCATTTGTGATCAAAGAAGTGAGACCCTATGGAGCCATTGTGCTTTGGAACAAGGATGGTGGAGACTTCACAGTGAATGGCCAAAGACTCAAGGAATACATGACCACAGTAAAAGGAGGATGGGACATCAACCCCACTCTCTGATGCTCCCTTGCCTAACCTCAAAGGAGGCAAAGTCAAGCTAGTGACTTTAAACAAGCTCACTTGGGAGGAAGTCCCATGGTTATCCTTGTACATATTGCATTAGGATTCTTTTATTTTCATCAAAAGTCCTTTGAATGATGATGGGGCTAGATTGGGAGTTTGGAGATGAGTTCACCGGGTTTGAGATGGAAGAGACATGAAAGGAAGTGGGTCAACTAGTGAAATTCAGACTGGAAGCAGGACGGATGTACCCGGTGACTACCTGGGACACGGCACCGCACGGGTGATCTGCCGACAGACGGATGAAGACGGTCAATTACCCGGACACGGCACCCGCACGGGTGATCGGGCCGAGACGGATGAGCAGGACGGACGCATTCGCTGACCTACTCGACGCAGCACCGCGACGGACGGTCGATGCGGATCGACGGACCACCGGTCGACCTACCGGGACCAACACCCGCGACGGGACGACGAGCACCCGGTGGACTCCACGCTGGATGCGCCACCCGCGACGGGATGATCGAGCACACGCTGGGTGTAATGCATTCCGAGCCAGTCCGAACGCCCAGCACCAGGCCCCATTTTCAACCAGATTCCCAACTCGAACTACCGCCTGCCCAGGTAAGTGCTTCTTCCCTTATTTCCGACCCAAACCCACCTAAGCCCGCCAGAACCAACCCCACCCACCAGACACATTTTAAAACCCCACCCCTCTTTCCTCATTCCATCTTTCCTCACATCAAAATCCTCTCTAGCCTCCAAGAACAAAAATTCCATAACTTTGCCAAATCTTAACCAAATCACAAGTTTCTTCTTCCCACATCAAGACCTTCCTCCCTAGACCTAATTCCTTGAACCCTTTCATCTCTATCCTTCATCCAAAGCAAGGTATGGTATCTCTAAGTTCAAATTGTAACCCTCATGAACCCTAAAAATTTGAACTTGAAATTTGAGCTTTTTCTTGCTAATTTCTTGTAAATTAGACTAGGATTGCTTGTATATCATGCTGGGTAGTTGATTTCATGGTGGAATTGAGATTAATTTGAACTTTGGCAAATTAGTGTTCATGAGATTTGGGGTTTTGAAAAGGCTCTTACTTTGGTTGATTATGGTCTAGTGTTGATTGGAATTGATGTTCTAGAGCTTGTTTAGCATTCAATTTCAGCTGGCTTGATGTGTTTACTTGAATTTCAACTTGATTAAGTTCCCTTGTTCATAAAAAAAAAAAAAAAAAAAAAAAAAAAAAATCTTGAACTCGGGAGCTTGGTTACTTTGATAGTCTTGCTAGTTGCTGGTTCTAGACTAGGTTTGCAAGTGTTCATTCCATCTTTTCTCTTTCCAGCATATTCTCTTCCTTGTGCTTTATCTTGTCCAAGTCTTGATATTTTCAGGTTCCAATGGGAAGGAAAGATGAGAAACTGATTGCACAAGAGAAGGCCGAGGCTGCTAAGAACCACACTGCTAAGTTCGGAAAGGCAGGCTCTATGCCTGAATCCGAGGAAGAACGTAGGCAACAAGCCTGGCTATGTTGAGAGAAGGCAAGCCAAGAAGGCTAGACACAGATTGGTTGATGGGGCAGCAAAGAAACACAAGGATGAAGGAAAAGAGTGGCTGATGTTGGTAATAAGACTAGCAAGGAGGATGGCAAGAGGTTGGCTAGTGATGAGAGTGCTTGATGATGCTTACAAGAAAGCCAAGAAAGATGGCAAGAGGGTGGCTGTTGGTGATGATAAGAGCACTCCTTCAAAGAAAGCGAGCTCCAAGATCTCAAAGTGTGGGACCTCTTGTTTTGGAGAAGAACACAAAGAAAGATGCTGAGAAACCCAAACTTCCCACAAAGATCAGAATCAAAGCACCAAACCCAAAGCCATTGGCACCTCCACCCTTGGTGCCAGTAGATACAACTGTTGAAGAAGCATCCTCCAATTGAAAGTGAGGCTGAGCAAGAAACTTTCAAAAGTTAGTTTCAACCCTCGTAGATCGACAAAGGAAGCCGACTGAAGTTGAACTATTGGAGCAGATGAGGCAAGGAGTATCTTGGCCTCCAACCAGATTTGCTGATGAGAAGGTAATGAGGGAGCTAGAAATTGACCAAGACATAAAGGATTTGCTTGCTCTCATGAACATGGACAGCTTCTATTCAATGGCTTACCCAACATTTAAAGAAGTATCTTGCCAATTCTGGCATCCTTGAGGTCACATTCCACTCTTCTCAACATGAGGAACAAGGGTGGGGAAGAATCAGCTTCAAGATAGATGGGAAGCCTTATTTCATGACCTTCACTGAGATTGAGAGGTGCTAGGCCTCAAGGATTTGAAGGAGTCATCTTTGCTGCTGAAAGGACTTCCTAAAGGAAAGACACTTGCCCACTTCACTTACAAGTTCTTATCAGGCAAGGATAGGTGTCCAGCAGAGACAAGAATGCATCTATCAGACATCCATCAGTCCGCTACCTTCATAGGCTGATTGTCAACACCATCTACCCAAGGAAGGAGCAAAGCAACGGAATGGAGAAGACTTGAACCTCATGCACCAGGCCATCCAACACTTTGCCTTACCTCCTCACCTACCTGAAGTTCCCACTGATTTCTACGCTGAGTTTGGTATGGTTGGTTACTTTGTGAGGCGCCTTATGTACTACAAGGAGTATGCTTGGACAAACAGGGATCCAGAGGCTCAGATTGAATAGCGGCTTGATCACACCTTTACTTGGCACCAGGGTATTGATTTGGGAGATGATGCATCCGGTCCCTCTTTCATTGATCTCACCTACTTAAAGTCAGCTCTTACTTCTCTGGAAGATAATGATGGGAAGTGTGTTTACTGACTTGAGAGGCCCCACCACAGTTGAGCTGCTCTCCCTAACTATGAGCTCACTACTTTGAGCACACCGGTACTATGAGTTTTGATATCAGTGAGCAGCATCTCCTGGGCAGTCATGGAGCTCTTGGCCCTATGACATTGAAGATGAATGAGAAAGCAGCAGCAAAGGCAGCTAAGTTTGATCAGGGATACTCAAGCCGAGCCACAGCTCATCTCTTTGGTCCTCCTCGCTATATACGCTTGAGCAATGCACAGGTGCTTTGCCTTTTGGTCCCATTCGCCAAGCTCATGACCAGATTAGCACACTGCAAAGGTGGAACAGAGCTCAAGATAGGACCATCTTCAAGCTCACCAAGAAGTGCAAGGAATTGAGGAAAATCAGAAGAGACAAGCTGAAGCTTCAGCTAAGTTCATGAGAAAGGTTGCTGATGTCTGACTAAGGGAGCTGTAGCAGGCTGCAAGGCTGAGGACTTCGATCTTGAGATTCCTTGCACCACTTCCTACCCCTTCTCGACCCAAACACACCACAAACCGAGAAGCAAGCCCTCCGCAGCTTGAGGAACCCCTACATCGCCCCCATCCTCCCGAAACAAGTCACCAAGCCTAAGCACCACTGCTGATGAAGATGAGTCTGAGGGTGAGGCATCAGCCTCTTCCCATGCTCCATAGAGGTACTCCAACACCCTACCATTGTATATACCATTCATCATTTCATTTAGCTTTATTTTTTCTTCCGCCCTTCTCAACATTTAACAAACACAGAGACTGTGTGAATTAAGTGTGGGGAGGTGCCAAGTTGCTGATCATCTTGTGTTTTATGTCATGAGCATGCATTTGTAGATAGTTATTGCATAAAAAAAAAAAAAAAAGAGCAATCATGTAGTTGCATTAGGATTGAGTCTAGATCATTCAATTGCATAAAAAAAAAAAAATCATCATATGTTGCATCATGCATAAGGGGACAAGGATGATAGCCTTGAAAAATGCTCATGCTAAGTTCTTAAAGTGATACCCTTCATAAGCATAGTAGTAGCTCGAGCAATCTTAGGATGGCTTGTAAACTTTTGCCTTGAAATCTCTTCCTAAAGCTTATTTGATTGATTGATGCCATCTCTTTGAAGTTTGCTCCTGTCATATTTAGACTCTAGTCTCTTGCTCATGGTCCCTGTGTACTAAGTCATGGATAACACTTGAGCTGTCCCTCCCATTCTTTGTCTATCTTTTGACAAGCTCAAGTGGCACTCCACGCCCTAAAACCCTTACCTCCTTTCAAGCTTTCATTATTTGTTGAGTGAGGCCTTCTAGAAAGCTTTACATGTGCATAATGTTGAGAGTATTGGGAACGACAATGCTTGATCTCCATTTTAGCTAGAGACACTCATTAATGTCTAGCTTCTAGGATGGGGTGAGGTTGTATGGTATGATCTTGAGGAAATGAAAGGTTTATGAAAGAAAAGGTTGACTCATGAGACTCCATTGTTATAAGTGATTAAGTCTAGAAGGGATAAGAGGAATGAAAGATTGTAAGCTCCAAATAGTTTGAAAAGTCTCTGCCCCCATAAAAAAAAAAAAATATAAAAAAAAAAAAAAAAGAAAAAAAAAAAAAAAAAAAAAAAAATAATAATGAAAGGCTAGCAATATCTAGAAAGAGCTGAAAAGAGTTTGAAATGTGTAAATTCCCTTGTAGACTTCATTAAGAAGGAGTTTCAAATGAGAAAATATTTGAGCATTTGGGGAAAATCTTGGTGAGAGATGGAGTGGCATTTTGGCATTGGGAATAAAGATGTGATCTATGTATTTTGGGAAAGGGTAACAATGGAGATTGAGCATTGTATGCATGAGTTGATCCTTTCTTAGATATATTATGTGCAATGTCAAGGCTACTTGTTTTGAGAGTGAACCACCCTTGAAAGATCCCTTTGAACCCCTTGTTTCACTTGAATAAAACCTTCTACCACCAAACCAAATGACTTGGACCATTTGACCATTTGCAAGAAGTCTTTGAGTTTGCTTAATGATTGTTAGAGGGCAAATGGAATTGTGGGTGTGGATTCATGATGAGTAAGTGTGGATCAAAGGAGTTAAGATAGGCCTTGTTGAGTTAGAGTTGGATTGAGTTTTTGCTCCTGCTACTTGGTATGCTTGTGCAAGGTTATCAAGTTGAGAACTAAGAAGAGCATTCTTTGGCTATGAGTCCCTCCTTCAAACCTCTCCTCCTTAGTCTCGCAAGTTTACTTCGTGGACAAGTAAAGGACTAGTGTGGGGAGTTGATGTCTTGCATATTTACATGTTTTAGTTATCATATCTTATGCATTTTGCTCATTTAGATTAGGCTTTAGGCATCTTTAGGTTCATTATGCATTCATAAGTCCCTATTAGGTGTTGGAGCACACTTTGGAGATATTGAAGATGTTTGGGAGTTTTGTGATGAAAAGAAGGGTTTAAAGATGAACATGGACAGAGGCCTTAGGAATACCTTCTGATGCTAATATTTGGTGGAGACATGGAGTTAGCTTTCCAATGGAAGTGGTTTCAAGACATTTGGAGCCATATGGAGGAGTTATGATCAATTGAGTGGAAGCATGTCAAGCAACCCGGGTGAGCACACCCGAGTCCAACCATCCTTCCTCGCCTGGACAAGCTCAGGACGCGACCAGGACGACCCGGGGACAAGCACCCGCACGTCCTGATTGTGCTGAACGCCTAGAACGGACGCGTCCATACCACCCGAGCACAAGCACCCGCACGGACGGACGGACTGGACGCGAGCTCAGGACGACCACCTGCCCCACCCGCATTCAGCAGACACCGACAGCACCTGCCCGACCTGGACGACCCGACGAT
Organism: Brassica nigra; assembly: GCA_016432835.1. Taxonomy (NCBI): domain Eukaryota; kingdom Viridiplantae; phylum Streptophyta; class Magnoliopsida; order Brassicales; family Brassicaceae; genus Brassica; species Brassica nigra. The sequence goes on from CM028246.1 coordinate 36,841,378, forward strand.
CTGATGCTAGACGAAGCCGGACACGCCCAGCACCACCGACCAGGACACTCGGACGTCCCACAACTCCTCCTACCCGCGCACTCAGCCTGCACCCGACCAAGCACCACCCGCCACGCACAGACGCCCCCTAGCTGCTGGACACCCACCACGCGGCCGAACACACCCGCCTAGAGAGGCCGCACGGCCTGACGCCGGACGAGCAAGCCATACCCACCTGGCATTACCCGCCGACAGGCACTAGCTGACCCGTGGCTGAGTTTCTTCCTTTCTCCTTGTTTCTCATTGGTCGAAAATCACTTGGCCAAGGGCTTTAGACTTTCCTTTTATGTGTTTAGGGCTTTAAGCCTACTATAAATACTCTCATTAACCCAAGTTTGGGATTATGTTATTTATGATCTAAGAACAAAACCTTTGAGTAAAACTTCATCTTTGAATTATTAATCTCATCTCATCTTGTGTTCTTGATTGTTTATCTCATCTCCTTTCTTTCTATATGTTTATGCTTGAATCTCTCATGGGTTTAAGAATAAGCATGTGGATTAGTGAGTAGATTCTTCTAAGATCCATGGGTTAGGGTGATAGAGAGTGATTGCTAGATCCAAGGTGTCTAGAATTAGATCTATCTTCTCTTGCATAGATTTGGTGTTTTAAAGCTATATTTGAGTTGGCCTCTCAAACATAGAGCTATAGGCATTTCATGCCCTAAGGTGTTCTATGAAATGCCTGAACCAACTCATCTATGCTTTAGCTTGCTTTGCCTAAGGGATTAGTTGTCTTAGAGGCTAGGATTGCTATTAGACTCATTCTCATTGTTTGCTTTGATCATTACAGCCAAAGGGATTTGGTGTACTTGGGTGATCATAGCAAAAGAGCATTCATCTAGTGTGGAGCTTGCTTAGTTTAGTTGTCAGGCATAAGGATTAGATTGATTGAAAAGTTAGCATCTTGGATTGAAGCTTAATCATTTGATATCAAGTCCCTACACCCATGGGTTTGCTCTCCTCATAAGAAAGAAAGTTTGCTTTTGTTGTGTTTTACTCATTGTTCTAGTTTAATCATCATTCTCTAATGGTTGCATTTAGATTGAGCATAGGTGCATTCTCCTCGTTCATTGTCACTTAGGACTGGTTCGACAATCTTTATACTACATCATTTGATTAGAATCTGAAAAGTTCTATCATCAGCCCGTGGATTCCACTTTATGATACGTAACAATACCTCCGCCAGGCTGCTTGAATTTGCCGTTCTGACTCGCCTGTGGTTTTGAGGTGGGAGTCTCGTCCCGCTGGTTCCATCCTTTCTCCGCGTAACGGCCGCAGATCCCGCGGTCTCGCTTTACCGACAGAATCGAGCATCTTCTTCGCGACTTCGCTTCCCACTGACGAGTGTCAGCGCAGGTTCGCAGGGTATTTCCGCCCAGCGATCGCCATTACTCGCCGCCCTTCGCTGCTTTGGCTCTAGTATCTTCCATGTGATGAAGTTGTGAGAACGCAATACACCGATATGGATCTCGCTGGTTTCGGTAGAGGTCGCCCCGAAACGTGACTTGATGAGGGTGCTCTTTAGGGATTCTACTGCGATATGGTCAGGAACATCACCTTCGAGAACGGCCTTGAATTTTTCCATGATGTCTCTCGGAGGCTTTGGCCGCATATGGGTCATGTTCCAGGTCTGAGGCGTCGCCTCCCGACGGGTGAACATGATATAGTTCTTGAGGAACTCGGTAGACAGGTCGGAAAGCAACCGATGAGTTCTCCGAGGCCGGTGAACCAGCCGAGCCGGGCCTTCGAGGGTTTCACGAACAATTGGCAAAATCCTTTTCTTCGCAGGTGTTGGCGCCAAGGCCGCGATGTTGAAGGATGTGATGAACGGAGGGGTCGGAGACACCGCTGGCTTCGGAAGGCCAGTTTTTCCATTTTCCGGAGTCGGCGCCGCTATCTTTGTGTGAATGGTGTCCGAGGGATTCGCAAGGACACGCTCAATCTGCTGGAAGTGGTGACATGGTGCATCCTTGAGTTGATATCGACCGACCGATTTAGCGAAGGTAAGTTCGTTCATGGTATGGCGCCGAGGCCGCCGGGTTTGCGCTGGCGCTGCCGCCGCTATTTTCTCGGGCTCCAAGTTGCGTTAGGTTGCACCAGCCGCTGGTTCGGTGTTGAACAACTGACGCCGGATCTGGGCCGCCGACGCTTCCACGCGATGCATAGAGGCCAAGTATTTTGCCAGGGCCGCTATCTGCCGGTTGCTGCCTTTTGGGCCGCGATCCTGTTGCAGCGAGACGCCATAATGGTGTGTCAGGTTGAGTAGTGGCGCTGGGGTCAAGCACGGTGGTATCGGTTCGCAGTCGCGCGGTCTTCCCTCAAGAGGAGGATCCGTCGCTCTAGTCGCCATCTTTTCGGGCGCTACTTTGCTTTAAGCCAACTGCTTTGTGCGGAAACGGTAATAAAGGTGAAATGCTGGCTTAGCAAAGACGCCTTATTAATGGTCGAAAGAACGCATTTACGTTACAAGGTAAAGAATCGATTAAACGGAAGACCGGAGCTCGAGAGCGCCGGTCGGAAAGTACAGAACGGTCCGAACAAGTATAAGTGAAAACCCTAGTTCTAGCCGCTCTCTATTTTGGATCCCCATCCGCTTGTCGCTCATTCCTCTATTTATAGCCATCCTTCGCCCTTTGTGACCTAGTTCGTCGCGGCTAATGGGCTTTAGCTCGTGATTGGTTTCGCGAAGGCCCGCTAAATCAAGCTTCGCTTGGTCGCCATGAACGCAAAATAATCTGGGGCCGCCGAGACTTCGGGCGCTCGAGTCATAAGCCGGTGCCGCAATTCTTATGGAAACGGTCTGGGCATCTGTCTTTTGGGCCTTAAAGGGATGGTCGAATTCATCCCCTACAATCGCTCCAGCAGTCCTCTCAGATTGATATAATCTTTTCAACCGTCAGAATTGGTAGGTACCATATCCTTTGGTACGGTACCTTATTCATCCCACGACTAGGTTTAAATCGTGGCTTCTTGCAGAATCGACACTCTTCTAGCTTCTTATCATCTTTCGAGTAGATCATGCAGTTGTCGATGCAAACATCTATCATCTCCGAAGGCAATCCAAGACTATAAACCAATTTCTGAATCTCATAATAAGATTCAGCTGACACGTTGTCCTCCGCAAATACTCTTTAAACAACTCCCCATGCATCCATGCAATTCTCAGGTAAATTATGATCTGTTTTAATATTCATCATCCTAGCTGCTATGGATAATTTAGAGAGACCTTCTCTACAAGCAGTGTAGATTGGTTGATTTGCACCATTTAGCATTTCATAAAACTTTTTTGCATCCAAGTTAGGTTCTTCAACATTTCCGGTTTCTTCAGCTATTGTGTAGTAGTTTCTAAAAATGCATCAGTAATCATGTCGTGAACCCTATCATGATCTACCATCTGATGCTCCTGATGGTAACTATATTCATTATGCAATTCTACCAGCATCTTGAAAATTGCTATTACTACTACTAGCTTCATTTCCACCATAACCCTCTCCATGTTGATACCAAATATAGTACTGTGGTGTAAACCCTCTGTTTATTAAGTGCTTCCATATAGTTTTACTATGTGCAAATTTGAATTCTGCATTCGAAGGGGGCGTAACATTTACCGCTTCATGGATCGGTGTACAGCCCGCCTGGTACATGAATGTTTCTAGCCCGCTTTAGAAATGCATTCGTCACTCTACCGGTGAAATCTTTATGCGAATACATCCTACTCCGTATCTCGTAAATGTTTCCGTCATTATACATTTTTTTCTTGATTTTTTTATCAAGATTTTTTTCTCAAGATTTTTTTCTCAAGATTTTTTTTTTTTTGATTTCGAATGTGTGAATTTTTAGGATTGAGAAGTGCCATATATATAGGGAATTCTCGAGATTTTGGTAGGTGAAGGTATTACAACGAATTTACAAGGAAATCCATTTACTATGATTTTACAAGTCTTTACAAGGCTGTTACAACGAAAATTATCAAGTCAAGCTCACTAAATTCACGTTTTCACCTAACATAACGGTTACATTATTCATTGTAAAGTACTTGTAATTGTACATGTATATTACTTAATTTAAATTTTAACTTCCACAGAGACTCGTCAGAATTTTGCATTGCTTTTACTAGGAAAGCATTTCCTTGTAAATTTACAAGGCTGTTACGACGAAACTGTCTTTCCACGTAACGTCGTCGTAATCACCACATAATTTTACGAGGAACTTTTTTCCTCGTAATTTTCCGTTATTAAAGGCATGTTTTCTTGTAGTTCGTTACTGACATCCAGAGATGTACTCAACAGAGGGAGTAATACGTGTTGTATTCTTTTTCCTTCGCCATGGTTTTATCCCATTGGGTTTTCCTGGTAAGGTTTTAATGAGGCAACATCCAAAGCGTATTACAAACCACTTCAGAGATAGTCTTCCAAGGGGGAGTGTTATAAACCAAGGTCTGGTGGAAGCCCATATCAGAAGGTCCATATTCTTATGTCTTTGTATTTCCTAGCACATATTGTATTAGGATTTCGAACTTATGTAATTCCCTATATAAAGGGCTACTTATTGTCTAATAATGATATAGACTTTTCCCTTATTTTATAATAAAGGGGTAGAGTTCCTTATATAGGGGAAAGAAAGAGAGGTATTGTTGGTGTCAAAATCGGTCACGACGGAATCAATGACTGAAAGTCTCTAGAAAGTATTTCTTGAAACAAAAAGTCTCGGATAATTTGAAAAGAAGTTATACGAGATTTTCTAAAATTAGAATATCCACTCTCTGTGAGATCGGAAGACTACGGGCGTGCGCAGACGAGAGTTCCCGGAAAGATCGGTCCGCTCGCCCAAGGACATCAAGATTCGATCACCACAAAAACCCTAAACACAAAAGAATCTGCCTCGAAACTTCGAAGAGGTCGTTCTCTCAAACCGTGAGGAACCAGAAAACGACCAAGATATCAAATCGAAGCCCTCGCCGAGATCTTCAGCCTGGCGCCGGCGGCACCCCGGCCTGGCGCCGGTCGACGGCCCTCGTCCTGGTCTCGGTCCCATCGTGTTCGGTCTGATCCCATCTTGGCTTGTTTGGATCAATCATCGTGTGCTTGGGACGATCACGGCTACAGAATAAACATCCTTCGACTCGATTGGAATCGTCCTCGATGTTTTACGACAAAAACTAGAAGGATTTGATTTCTCGTAGAAGATATTGTATAAAACAAGGTCGATTAACTTGAACATCGATCCTTTAGGCTATACGTTTTATTTTACGAGAAAAATAGTCTTTCCGAGAAATCGTATAAAACGTTCAACGACTTAAGACAAGTCCACGGACTTACTTACGATTTTAAGAATTCAGGCCCAATCAGGCTATGCCGGTTTATCCGATTTCCCGAACATCGGATAAACATCAAGTCACCGAAAACTCGAGGATAATTACGAAGATCGACGAAAATGGAATACTTCCTGAAGAGATAAGCTTGGGCCCAAAGACGAGGTCCATCATCCTAAGGCAAACCGACCTTGGAGTGGATATATAAGGAGAGCAAGAGTAGAAGAGGAGGGGATCCGAAAATCCTAGAATCTAGACTTAGAGAACTCCGCTAGCTTAGAGAACTTAGAACTTAGGCGGTTAGGCCAGCAGGCAGGACTTAGAACGCCTCGGCCTCTTGTTCTAGTTTTATCTTCTCCAGGACCCTGTTCCTCTCGGAAGGATCTAACTATACTTTTACTCAGAGCTCCGCACATAGAAACCCTAGGCATTATCTTCGACATGCCTGTTTCTATGACCAACGCCGTCTAGACGAACCAGGCCCTAGAACGTCTGGCCCTCCTGATCGCAAATCTCCGCTCCTCTTGGAAGGATCGGACAATTCTTTTACTTAAGAGTTCCGCACATAGAAACCCTAGGCGTTATCTTCGACATGCCTGTTTCTATGACAAACGCTCATAGTAGACGAACCCGCCCAGACGGTTCGATCTCTTGTTCAATTCTTTCTAACTGAACTACGTCCGACTTGATCCTCGAAAGGGGTACGTAGGCAGCCTTTCTTAAGGTCCAGTCCCAAATCTTAACAAAACCTTTTCCGCATTTATTCGGTCACTTGTCGTTTGCTGTCGCAGAGAATCCGGACCTTCAGGGAAAGTCGGGTTAACTTGGCTTTCCTCCGTTTTTATTCATTAAAATCGACGGTGTGAATTTCGGTTCCCACAGATATGATGCTTAAACTTCCAATGTGGGACAGAGTAAAAAGAGAAAATTGGGCTTTGATTTTCCTTTTAACCAAGGCTAAAAGGCCTCACCACGATTAGGGTCGTTACACTTCAATGGTAACTTCTGCGATCTGCCCGAATGTGACCAATGGGAAGCTGCATGTGATGATTGCTGATCCGAAAACACACAAAAATTAAAGAGATCAAAAACATTATGTAATAAACGTACCAACAAATGGACTAATTGAGAAATAGTTTATAACCATTTTCGACATCGTTCAAGCAATCACAAAGCCTTGAAGTCCAGTTTGATCTTGGTTAGTAAATAGTCACCGGTCGGTCAATTTGTGCAACCTAAGGTTGGTTACCCATTCCACCGGTATTGATATACACAGGTTGAGCCAGTATGCCCATAGCGAGTACTCCGCCCATTCCACCTTTGTTGGGGTATTTCTGCTCGGTTTCAATTCAACCATTTGCTTTTCGTAAACCGGTGCTACAGGTTGTGCATGAAACATACAAATGAGGGAAAAATAATTTGCATGGATGCACTTTCAAGAGTTGAAGGTTCTGAGATTCTGCATATGGCAATGATAGTCCTACAGAAAATTCAGGACATTTATGCAGAGGATGTGGTGTTAAGTGAACTGATTGAAGTGTTCAAGGAAAAACCTACAGCTAACAAACACTTTTCCTGGTGTCAAGGGATTCTCAGGAGAAAGAATAAGATTGTGGTTCCTGGAGTTTGATTATGAGATACAGTACAAACAAGGGAAAAATAATTTGCATGGATGCACTTTCAAGAGTTGAAGGTTCTGAGATTCTGCATATGGCAATGATAGTCCTACAGAAAATTCAGGACATTTATGCAGAGGATGTGGTGTTAAGTGAACTGATTGAAGTGTTAAAGGAAAAACCTACAGCTAAGAAACACTTTTCCTGGTGTCAAGGGATTCTCAGGAGAAAGAATAAGATTGTGGTTCCTGGTGTTACTCCTTTACGCAACTCTATACTGGATTGGTTATATTTTTCCAGTAAAGGTGGCCACTCAAGGATTGGTCAAGGACATTAAGTCCTTCTTGCAAAGTTGTGTGGTTTGTCAATAGTGTAATTATGATAATGCAGCCTCTTTCGTGTTATTACAACCTCTTCCCACCCCTGAATCTGTTTGGATATATATCTATGGATTTTATTGATGGGTTATCTACTTCTTTTAGAAAATAATTGATATTTGTTGTGGTAGATCGTTTGAGTAAGACAGCACATGAATGCTTACAACATCTTTACACGACGACTTCCGTAGCTCAGATGTTCTTTTATCGGATTTACAGACAACACTGCTGTCCATGTCCATTGGGAGTGACAAAGACTCCGTCTATCTCAGAGAAGTTTGGCAAGAACTGTTATTCTGCAAGGTTGTTCTCTGAATCTTTCACTACGTACAGAGTAATAGTCAAATAGAGGTGGTGGACCGCTGTGTCGAAACATATCTGAGATGTATGTGAAGTTACAACAGTACAGACAGAAATCTTTGGTGACTCATGGTTCTCAGAAGATCTCTCCAAAGTTTTATGGACCTTAAAAGGTTCTGGATAAGGATGGGAAAGTAGCATATAAAATGGAGTTACCGGTCTATTCAAAATCCATCATGCCTTTCTCGTCTCTCAACTTAAAAGACTGGTGTGTGAGGCAACTTCAACGACTCAGTTACCTACTATTTTACGGGTAACAGAAGTCAAGACACTTGAGCATTGCCTTGGATGGAAAATGGTGAAAGGACAAGGACATGCAGAAAAAATGATTTTGGTGAAATGGCTCAATGATACGACGGAAAATGCAATTTGGGAGTTTATTTATGACTTGCAGAAGAGTTAAAGAGATTGATGGCGATGAACGAACAAGAATGAAGAAAGCATTGTATGGTTGCTTAAGTGCTGCTTTTATATGGAGGCATGCAACTAATTTACACATATGATTCTAGGTAAATGGTGTCAGTACATTGCCTAACGAGTCATGACGAGACCAAGGAGAAAACAAGAATCTACGTGTTGTTATTTTAGTCCAGCTATGTTTTCTTTCTTGATAAATATTATTTATAGCATTCAACATTATAGCTTTTGCTTACATGTTAAATAAACCGACAAAATAAAACTTAAATTACGTACATCATAACATACGATTAAATCGGGAGAAATTGCAAGATGTGAATACCACGAATGGAACTTGTCCATTTACACCTTAACAAAAATTCACCAAAATATTGTTGTTGACTTTTTTGTAATACAAGATACATTCATCTATTTCTATTCAAATAGATGGTCAATATCAGGTTCATCAAACGGCTACCAATAAATACGCGTGGCAAGTCATTGTTGGTTCAAGCTTCTGCACAAAAGTCTAAAGCGCAACGTGAGAAGCTCTAACAAAACGTGAAGGCCACAACTATTAATATTATCAAACACGCACAAAACACACACGAACACAAATAGAGACAACAATGATTATTCAGACAAAACTATGTACCTATTTGATTCTCTACACTCCTCTCTCTCACCAAGCTGACAGACACAACATCTCTCTCTCTCTCTATATATATACAATTCACATCACAATTCTGAACAGAGAACATTTTTGGGAGAGAGAAGAACCTAAAGTAATATTGATCCAGAGAAATGAGCAAGTCTGGTGGGTCTTTGTTCGGCGTAAGCCTATTACTGACCGTTCTTCTCGGGGCAGCCACCGCAGCAGCGGAATATTACAATTACGGAAATGCACTTGACAAGACATTCTTGTTCTTTGAGGCTCAACGGTCAGGGAAGTTGCCAGCTGCCCAACGTGTCAAATGGCGTAGCAATTCTGGTCTCAAGGATGGTCTTGCTCAAGGCGTAAGTCCATATATAATAACATACACTTAATTCGTATATTATACAGTTGGGCATACACCTAATATATATCAGAAATGATTTTTTGCGTGAGATGGCCATTGCAAACTAGTTATCGAAATTAGCATTTGTTGAAATGTAAGAAAAGTGACTTTATTTGTAATGATGATGGTATAATACTATTTTGTATATAATGATATTAAGGTTGGTGTTATATATGATTGAACAGGTGAGTTTGGAGGGAGGATATTATGATGCAGGAGACCATGTGAAATTCGGTTTACCAATGGCTTTCGCCGTAACAATTCTATCGTGGGCTGCGGTTGATAACCAGAAAGAGCTATCCAGTTCGAACCAAATGCAACAGACATTGTGGTCAATCAGATGGGGTACTGATTATTTCATCAAGGCTCATCCTCAGCCTAATGTTCTATGGGGTCAAGTTGGAGATGGACAATCTGATCACTACTGTTGGGAGCGCGCCGAGGACATGACCACTTCAAGAACAGCGTATAAGCTTGACCAGTACCATCCTGGCTCAGACTTAGCTGGTGAAACCGCTGCTGCTTTAGCCGCTGCTTCTTTAGCTTTCAAGCCGTATAACTCCTCTTATTCGGCTATCCTCTTAACTCATGCCAAAGAGGTTCGCTTTTTCTTAATTTTAGTTTGGTTATCTGTTTTGATTTCGGTTTTGGTTTATATTGGTTTGGTTAATGATCATGGTTTTGGTTAGGTTGGGTATTGAGTTATTTGGTTCTTTTTGGTTTGCATATTTTGGTTTTCTAGTGTAGTTGATACGGTAAGACTAGGGGTGGACGTTCGGGTATCCATTCGGGTTTCGGTTCGGGTCTATTCGGGTTTCAGATTTTCGGGGTTAAAAATTTCAGCCCCATTTGGTATCTCTAAATTTCAGTTCGGATCTTTGCGGGTTTGGTTCGGGTTCAGATAACTCATTTAAATTATTTTTAAAATTTGAAAATTCATTATATATTTTAAATTTCTCAAAATCTATAAAAAAAATAATATATTACATATAAAATTTGAATAACATATGTCAAAATACTTAAACTTAACATATAAATTGGTTTGAATATTTGGATAGATAATCAATAGATATTTCAACTCTTTTGGTGTTTTGAATATACTTTAGCTATTTTGAACATTACTATTTGACTATTTATATATATTTTTTTAAGTATTTTGAACAACTTAAAAGTACGGTATATATTTTGAATGTTTTTAATATACATTAAATCTAAAAATAAGTAATATATTTAGATATATAAATCTTATTCGGTACATTCGGATACCCGAAATACTTTGGTTCGGGTCGGGTTCGGTTTTGGTTTTATGGATACCAAAATTTTGAACCCGTTCGGATATTTAATTAATTTCGGTTCAGATTCGGTGCTACTTTTTTGGATCGGGTTCGGTTCGGTTTTTCGGATTCGGATTTTTTTCCAGCCCTAGGTAAGACATTTATTTTAGGTTTATTTGATTCGGTCACACTAAATTTGATGTTTGTCCAAATTCTGGTTCGGTTTTGATTATGAATCCGGTTCAGCTTATATATATTCACCCCTAGTCTTATCTTATGTTATGGATCCGTTTCTGCTTAGATTCTGAACATTTTGAAAACCTATTGTTGTGTTTCAGCTCTTCTCATTTGCTGACAAATACAGAGGATTATACACTGATTCAATCCCCAATGCAAAAGCTTTCTACATGTCATCTGGTTACTCGGTATAAATCCCTTTTGATCTGATCTCTCAAAATATTTACTTCCAGTTCTCTCTTTCCATTGAGTATTGTCTCAGTACAAATAAATAATGTCTCTATTTTGTGTTAAATGTTTTGAAGGATGAGCTTCTTTGGGCTGCGGCTTGGCTACACCGTGCCACAGGGGACGAGTATTACTTGAAGTATGCTGTAAACAATGCTGGTTACCTGGGAGGAAGCGGCTGGGGAATGAAAGAATTCTCTTGGGATAACAAATACGCCGGTGTTCAAGTCCTTCTCTCCAAGGTAAACCAACTTGTTTCTTCAACAATGTTTTTTTCTTGATGTTTTCAAGAAGACTAATCTTGATTCATGTTTGATTTGTGTATGTTTGCATAGATCTTGTTAGAAGGTAAAGGTGGTGCGTATACTTCGACATTGAAGCAGTATCAGATGAAAGCTGATTACTTCGCTTGTGCTTGTCTCAAGAAGAATGGTGGCTACAATATTCAAACAACTCCTGGTAAGTTAACTAAATTAAGTATTAAAAAAATCTAACTTCAAGTCTCAGTAATGAAAGTTTAATGGTGTAATCGGAAATCCTTATTCTTGTTTTCGGGTCTATTTATAAATTTCAAAATTAAATATTTTCAAAGAAAAGTAATGAAAGTTGAATGGTGTTAATTCAGGTGGTTTGATGTATGTTCGAGAGTGGAACAATCTGCAATATGCATCTGCGGCTGCATTTCTTCTCGCGATTTATTCGGATTATCTATCTGCAGCAAACGCTAAACTCAACTGTCCTGATGGTTGGGTTCCACCTCAAGCACTTCTAGATTTTTCAAGATCACAGGTAACCAAATCTTGCAAGAACACAAAACCATTATCTTGAGTGATTTCTTAAATGTATTAACCGAATATTTCGCTTGCAAGGCTGATTATATTCTTGGAAAGAACCGTCAAGGAATGAGTTACTTAGTTGGATATGGACCAAAATATCCAATCCGAGTGCACCATAGAGGCGCTTCAATCCCTTCAATCTTTGTTCAACGTTCTTCTGTGAACTGTGTACAAGGATTTGATTCTTGGTATAGAAGGGCACAAGCTGATCCCAATGTTATCTATGGTGCTCTTGTTGGTGGACCGGACCAGAATGATTACTATTCCGATGACCGGACAAACTACGAGCAATCAGAACCAACTTTGTCTGGAACAGCTCCGCTCGTTGGTCTATTCGCTAAACTCTCTGGAAAATCAGGTAAACCTTGTGCTCAAATAACTCTTTGTTCAATGAATGTATCATCAAGTAATAAAATGGAACTTTGTAGGTTCTTATGGAGGAGGATATTCTAAACCTTACCAAACACCAAAACCACCAGGTTGATCTCTTTTGCTTACTTTGTAACTTTTCTGCAGTATCTGATTTCTCATTTTCTCTGACACTCTCCCACAGCTTCGTCTTACAAAGCCCTAACACCAACGACATATACTCCAAAGCAATCAGGTGCACCAATCGAGTTTCTTCATTCAATAACTGCAAATTGGATGGCCTGGAACACTAGGTACTACAGACACAAAGTGGTCATCAAGAACAATTCTCAGAAACCGATATCAGGCCTCAAGCTTAAGATTGAAGATCTCACAGGACCTATATGGGGACTTAACCCAACAGGGCAAAAGAATACTTACCAGCTTCCTCAGTGGCAAAAGACTTTGAAACCAGGGCAAGCTTACTATTTTGTCTATGTTCAAGGTGGTCCTCAAGCTAAGGTCTCTGTCCTAAGTTACTACTGATCCTTTTTTATTAAGGTTCCCTTTTACTTTTGTGTTTATGCATTTGTGTGAGATTTGAAAATAGCCAACCAAGTTGAGACTAAATCTGAGAAATGTAAATTTTGTGTCCCTTTGAGAGATAATTTATTCTTGTCCACCTAGTAGAGGAATCGAAGAAAGAAAATGATTTAACACCAAAAAGAACTCAAGATTGAGCTTTTTGATTTAACATTCAGACAAAAATTCAAGGTTCGGACAAAAACATAACTAAAACAGAAACTGTAACACCGAAAAGAGTTCAAGAATGAGCTTTTTAACATTCAGAAAAAAATTTAAAAGACAAAAACATAACTAGAACAGAAACAAAACTTAAATAAGAGAAAGGATGTGAAGTATCATAAGTTAAGACATAAGAAGAGCATTTTCTCTGGAAGCACCGTAGCCTACTGGTTAAGGATTAAAGGCTTCTACACCCAGGTCTGGGGTTCGAACCCCAGACTATGCAATTTCTTGCAGATTATAGGAAATCCAGGTTTCAAGTCCCGGAGAGAGCGGTTTATTAAACAATTATACAGATTACGGAAGAAAGGCTTACAAGAGATCTACAACATGGTGCAAGTTAATCTGGTCAGGCGTGGATCTTCATAGGACGGCTCAGGTGATGCAGTTAGGCGTAGATCTCATAAGGTAGGTAGTATTGTCGGTTGTCGAATCGTCTATGTAATCTTTCTCATATCATAATTGTAATATCATAATAAATCAGCGTTTTGAAAAAAAAAAGAGCATTTTCTTCTACATGTCTACTTATCGTTAAAGGTAGTCTCCATTTTACCTTTTTTCGTTTATGCATTTGTGTGAGATTTGAAAATACCCAACCAAGTTAGAGACTCTAAATCAGAGAAATAAAAATTTAAGATTTGGACAAAAACATAACTAGAACGGAAATAAAACTGAAACTTTTACTGTTCTACATATACGCTTCTAGTCATAGTTATGGAAAATTGCCAACTATGACTTACTACTTGTTTCAAATGCAAAAGTAAACCTAAACTTGAATCAAATGCAAAAGTAATCTAAAAGACTATTGAAATTACAACAAGTCTCTTGTGAACAAAAACGATTTTTTTTTACGTTTCTAACCCCTACAAATCTTCTGTCCAGACGACTTTCAACTGGACGACTTACTGGAAAGTTGTGTGGTATAGTACTTCTTAAAACTAATTTAAAAAATTTGTAAGAAATATTTTGATAAGTGAAAAATTGAAATCATGTAATTAACGTATGTTTTAAGTGATATAAATTAAGATATAACAAAAGTGAATTGTTTTCAACATAGATGAGTGAAAGTAGTAAGTCATGATATTCTTTGGTTTAGGGTTTTGCCAACATATGTTGTAGTATTGTATGTGTTTTTAGGGTTAGATTTTGGAAATCATAAATGTTTTTTTTGGAAATTTTAAAATTTACCTAAGTGTTTATTTTGTGTATAGTAAACAATATTTAAGTTTAATTTTATTTTATAACGTGTTTAGTTAGTTAATTCAGTCAATTTAGTTTAGGGGTTAAATTTGGACGACTTACTAGTAAGTCGTCTGATGAATATATTTTCGGTAGACGACTTACTAGTAAGTCGTCTGATGTATAGTATTCAAAAGAAGACTTAATAGTAAGTCATCCAAACTGGACGAACCTTTAATTTTACCAATGTACTTTTAAACCTAACCGGACTATTTACCGGACATATATAAGATGATTTTTTAATTCACTTTTCGTGAAATTCAGAAGAACCTAACGCCGTTTCTCTCAAAGGCGATTTCCGTCGATTCTCTCTATTCCATCGTTCTCACTGTCGGTTATCTCTCCGCCGTTATCACCGTCGGTTATCTCTCCGCCGTTATCACCGTCGTTCTCACCGCCGTTATCACCGCCGTTTCCTCTATTTCAGATCTGAGAGGAAACCCTAGAGCCGTTTCTCTGTAAACCCTAGCGCACTGGAAGATTTACTTGAAGGTCTTCTGGAAGATTTACTTGAAGGTTTTCTGGAAGACTAAACACTGGACGACTAACTAGAAGGTCGTCTGGAAGAATAAATCATGGACGACTAACTTGAAGCTCTTCTGGACGACTTACTAGAAGGTGGTCCACGTCATTTCTTACATTGTGATTTCGTATGGCCAGTTTATTTGCAGTTTGAGCATCTATAAACCCTGTGTTGCTTCCGGGGTTTTCGTCCTCTCATCCTGGATAGCTTCAACCAAGATTGCCATCTTGATTTTTTCAGTCTCCCCGGACCACGCTTTACATCCGGAGGAAAGCATGTGCGTTCCTCAACTTGTTGTCCAACACAAGGATATATATTCTCTGAGTATCCTGCAAACAAATAATCCTTTGAGTACACTGGACATACAAATGTGGAGATATGCAAACTAGCATATGTTCCAGCATCTATAGCATGAGAGCAAGATATTTTCTCCACTGCATAGACACCACAATCACACTTTTCATGTTCCAAATCAACCACACAGTTCATTTTGCCATCTTTCACCAAGAATCGCCATCCATCAATTGGTTGGACCTTCATCGTATCCGCTATCTCCGATCGAACAGCAAGCAAGTATTCAACACCCCGACTATGTTGAGTTGGGAGACTCAAAGCATCTTCTTTCCTTTTCCAAAACCACCTTCCTAGCTTCTCCCTTATGAACTCCAACAAGAACTGAATCGGAAATCCTCTAACTCGATTCAGTGCGGAATTAATAGATTCAGCGATGTTGCTTGTTTTTATGTTGTACCTGTCCCCCTGACAATAAACCCTTGACCATAGGCTGACGTCGGCTTTCTCCAAATACTTTGCAAGGTCTGGCTTTGCACTCCGTATCTCAGCCATGTACCGGTCAAAATCTGAAACCGTATGAACATAAGCAGCACCTTTCACCAAATACAAGAGATGTTTCCCTTTATACTTTTTGACAATGTTATCTTGAAGGTGATAATAACATATTCCTCGGGTTGCCCAAGAAAACACCTTATCACACGCACTTTTAATGGCCATGTGCCGGTCGGAGACTATCACCAGAGGCTGCTCATTAGATACACAACGAGCCAATTTTGTGAAAAACCATTCCCAAGAAGGTTCATCTTCAGCATTTACGATCCTAAAAGCCAATGGAAATATCTGAAAATTCCCATCTTGTGCGGCTGCAACTAACGTAACACCTCCATACTTCCCACTTAGGTGAGTCTCATCCACCACAATGACCCTTCTCTAATACTTAAAACCTTTGATAGAAGCTCCAAAAGAGAGAAATAGATACTTAAATCTATCCTCAGAATCAAGTTCTATACCCGTGATAGAATCGGGATTTGCTAAGGAGATTTGCTCGAGATATAATGGCATACGCGAATACCCATCTTCTGCTGATCCTCTCACCAATGTTTGTGCATATAACAGTGTTTTGTATGAAGTGGTGTAATCAAGCGTCATGCCAAACATGTTCTTCATTGCATCAGTGATATGCTGCGGAGTCAACCCATCAATGATTCCAACACGATCAATGAAAACCCTACCAATATACTTCGGAGTACTGTGTCTCCGCTGAGCGATTCGGTCTTCCACTGAGCATGTATGTTTTTCCACATATTTGTTACCCAAAACGTTTTTGTCCCATGTTTCACACTCGCTCTGATCTTCCATCCACAACCACTAACCCGACATGTTGCCACAAGGAGAGTTTTCGTTGACTTGTATATTCTGAAGGAGAACCTACCCCTCACTGCTGTCAACCACAGCTGTGAAAGCAGTGCATCCTTGCTAACAAAACTCTGGTTGACATAGATACTGTTACCATTCGATCTTCCTCCTTCAATAGCATATGTCTCTTTGAACTCTTCAAAACACATATCATCATCTTCTTCTTCATCCTCATCGTTAACCTTTCCATAAACACTGTAATCCTCACCATTCTCGTCCGCTTCAGCAACAATAGAGATATCAGCATCCTCCTCCCCATCATGATCTTCATCTTCAAAACATTCATCAACTTCATCAGCTTCATCATCTTCTTCCCTTTCCTCTGAAAACGTTTCCACCTTGCTATGGCTTGATACACAAAGCCGTACTCCATGCGTTTTGGTTATCTTGAGCAAGTTTCGAACTTGTCTATCACTTGTAACATGAATAGGAGGGATGTCTGGAGCCATCTTTTGCATCATTTCTGCTGGTAATGAGTAGATATCTCCACATACTCTGTGCTCATGTCCAGGTTATAATCTTCTTGAGCCATTGCAACAAGTTCAGCATGTGTCGAACCTTCACTCAAAAAAAAACATTGTCCTTCCTTTGAAATTACCAACCACAAAATCCCAACAGCCATCTTTCAACAACCATTCTCCATACACTGCATGTAACTGACGCATCATCTGCAAAAATTCAAAATAAAACACATTAGTAAACATAAAGAAAATGAAAGTTTACTAAACATTGACGCAGACGACATACTAGTAAATCGTCTGAAAGACTTAGACGACTTACCAGTTAGTCGTCCAAACATGTCATTTTTGCAATTGACTTTTAAATGGACGACTTACGTTCAGCTTTGTTTGTTAAAAAAAAATCTATTACCAGTAAGTCGTCTGACGACTTACCAGTAAGTCGTCTAGGATAAACGGGTTAGTTTTGCATTTGACCGAATTGTGTCAGATATTTGACTTTTCCTGGACGACTTACCAGGAAGTCGTCTCTGGAAAAACTCAATATTTTATGAAAGCAAGACGATTTCCTTGTAAGTCGTCTCAGGTTAGTTTGCAATTCGAAAATAAAACTTAAATATTTAACTTTTCCCACACGACTTACTTGAAAGTCGTTCAGTTAGACGACTTACGGGAAAGTCGTCCGAGATAAGCAAGGTTTGACCGAATCTCGAAAATCGGACGACTTTCAAGTAAGTCGTTCGACCGACGACTTTCAAGTAAGTCGTCTGGGAAAAGTAAGTCGCCTAGCTTTAATAAAATATTGAAATTTTGTTTTCCGCAGACGACTTACTGGTAAGTCGTCCGAAAAGTCAAATATCGACACAATTCGGTCAAGTGCAAAATTAACTTGTTTATCCTGACGACTTACCAAGAAGTCGCCTAGGTATTCTCTAATTTTTTTAGCAAACAAAGATGGACGATTTACAAGTAAGTCGTACTTTGACTAGAAGACTTACGGGTAAATCTTCTACAGCTAGACGATTTACGTGTAAGTCTTCTACGCGAACAGATCTGAAAAAATTTCAATTTCATACCTTAAACTAGTGAGATGACTTCCTTATCACATAAAAGTCTTCTCCAACCACCCTAACCTCAAACGAAAGTAACCCACCAATAATAGTATGCTTGAATGGCTCTATCAACCATAAAAATTTTGAATCAAAAGCTTGAGTTTTTTGGATGAATATGGAGATAAAGTGAAAGAGATGTTGTTTTTAGTTCATATAATAATTGAGAAAGAGAGACTGTAAATCAATTTTAGGTGCATTAAGAACTTCAAATTGATTGTTCATGGTAGTTGGGTATTGATGACAATGACAATCTTGTAAATACATGAAGATGATGAGGTTGAGAGAGTAAAATAGCCATTTTCAAAAAGAAAATATTAATAACATTTTCGTATATAACGTGAACATGGGATGAAAAAAAAAAAAAGTTAATTTTGTGTTTGGCTTCAAATCAAATTTGAAAAAAACCCCATAGTTAAAGGTAGTCCATTTTACCCTTTTTCGTTTATGCATTTGTTGGAGATTTGAAAATAGCCAACCAAGGTGAGACTCTAAAACAGAGAAATGTAAATGTGACAATTATTTTTTTGTCAAACTAGTAGAGGAATCGAAGAAAGAAAACGATTTAATCTCAAGATTGTTTGATTTAGCATTCAGACAAAAATTTAAGGTTCGGACAAAAACATAACTAGAACAGAAACAAAGCTGAAACAATAGAAAGGATGTGAAGGACAGAAGAAGAGCGTTTTCTTCTACATATTTCTACTCGTCGTTAAAGGTGGTCTTCTTACCTGCCAAAACAAATCAAGAATTAAATTAGTGAGATATTAGTTACTTTTATGTCAAGATTCAAGAAACAAGAGAGATCAATATCAAGTTGTGTACCTGAGAAACTAGGTTTGTTGAATCCACGACCACCACCATCTCTTCCTCTGCCACCGCCCCTTCCACCACCAAAACGACCACGGCCACCGCTATCTCTTCCTCTACCACCACCGCTCCTTCCGCCACCACTAAAACGACCACCACCATCTCTTCCTCTACCACCGCTCCTTCCGCCACCACCGAATCCACCACCACCACTCTTCTCCCTCGGTTGATCAACAACAATACTCCATCCTCCCATGTCACTACCATTAAGGTCCAACGCCTTGTCTGCGCCTTCTTTAAAATCAAGGAAAGCAATTCTGTAAAAAAGGAACAATCTGTTTAGTTAGCATCTGAGAGAACATTCACAAACTGGTCATAAAGTGGAGTTAGTTAGTCACAAACCCTTTGGAAGCTCCGGATTCACGGTCACAGGGAACAGAAACCCTTGTGATCTCTCCACATGAAGCAAAGTGTTCACTCAATTTGCTCTTGATGTCTTCTTCAGGAAGAGAAGAGTCAAATCCCTTAACGAAAATCGATTGACCTCCACCACCACCGCTTCTAAAGTTACCACCGGCACTGCAATCATTTGCCAAAGAGAATACTATAAACACAAGAACATAATACACAAACAAGAATCCAAGACATGAGAAAAAAAATCAATATACCCGCTTTGTGGAGTGTATGCGGGTCTCTCTCCCCTCTCTTGAGCAACATCAAGACGGATATCACGACCGAGCATAGATGTGCCGTGAAGTTCCAGTGCCTAAGTTCAAACAATTCAATCAAACTTTCAAATGACTACTTGTAAATCTTACATCATCATAAGCCAAAACAACCCCAACCTTCTGTGCTTGTTCAGCAGTTGCGAATTCAACATGGCCAAAGCCTCTGAAACTGCCATCATCCTTATTCGTAGCAAATCTAACATCAACAACTTCGCCAGCATCTTTGAAGAAATTCTCACTGTATGTGGAGGTTGATGAAATTAAGTTAGGTCATGAACAATGAACAACTAGGCAAAAGAAATAGAGTAAAATAAACGATGCTACTTACACATCTGATCTTTCAACGTTGAATGAGAGATTGGCAACAAAGAGTGTCTTCGATCCTCCTGTAGCAGGAGTTGATGGGGTCTTAGGCTGAAAGACCAAAGCATAATACACAAATTAACTTCAAAGCATAATACAGCAGGACATTAAAGCAACTACAATGTTACGAGAAGGGATTCTTACCTGTTTCTGCTCAGTATCCGCCATTTCAACACCAGAGTTCTGTTTTTATAAATCACAACGGAGTAATCTTCAATCAGCAAACTTCAATATACTCTCTGTTCAAACTAATAGAAAGTAAACATAAATCTCACCTTTTTCTTCGGGGTTTCTTCCTCATCTTCACTCTCTGATTCATCAGAATCAGAATCATCACTACTGTTATCCTTTTTAGCTGTCTTCGTATCTGCTTTGGCTGCAGGTTTTTCATCTTCACTTTCCTGCAAATAAGAGCAATAGAACACATGGTCAATGAATCTGAACTGTTAGCAGCCTTGTTAGTAGCAGGAGCTGCCTTCTTAGAAGCAGGTTTCTATATAAATAATTAAGTAATTAGTCACTATTATATATATATGCAGAATAAACAATTAGAAAACTGAAGATATGAGAATAAATTTGTCACCTCCTCATCCTCAGATTCATCTTCTGATTCATCCTCAGAGGATGAAGAATCTTTAGCAGCTGGCTTAGCTGCAGCAGGTTTCTTGGTTTTGGCAACTTCTTCCTGAAAATAGATGATGTGTCAGCAAATATCCAAGGATAGCAACCTAAACTTGCATAGTAATAGAAAGTTGACCTCGTCTGAAGATTCTTCCTCAGACGATGAGTCATCCTTTGATTTCTTTGCAACAGTTCCATTAGTAGAAGCAACGGCCTTCTTAGGTTCGGGTTCCTTCAAAAACAGAATATAAGGTTATAGCGACATGCCTTACAGGGTACAAAACTGAAAACAACAGTCTTCTTGGCAGGAACAATCTTAGCCTGGCATAATTTGAAGATGGAAAATAAAAACAGGGCACTACAGTAGTATACCTTGACTTCTTCCTCGATATCAGAAGAGTCAGAGTTCTCCACCTTTTTAGGCACCTTCTTCTCCGCCTTTTCCTTCTGAACAGCAGCAATCACATCTTTCTTCTGCTTCTTTAGGTTCACTTTGGCATCCACATCCTCCTCAGGCTCTCTCTTACCTGAAGAATAACAGCATACCAAGTTAAAACCAAGCAACCCCTTCAACACAACATGATATATATCGAGATTCAACAGCCAATATTCTTCAAATAGTACATAAACAAAGCATACAAAGTTTAAACCAAGCAACCCCTTAAACATTCAAACAAACTTTATCAATAAAGGAGCTCAAATGTCAAGATTATCAGTCACTGTATGTCAAATGACCGACACATTCCAAAACTAATGAACAAGGTATCTAATAAGGAGATGGGTAAACTAAATTAAAGAACTTTATCCATCAAATGTACAAGCACGAGCAAATGTATAAACGAAAAGCTCAAGCTTTATACCTTTCTTCAAAGGCTTGGTGGCCTTAATGGCAGCAGGTGCTGCTTCAACCTGAACATACAGCACACAAGCAAAATGTCATTACAATCCAAGAGAAGAAATGAGAGCTAATTAGAAAACCCAAAAGGAGAAGAAGCTTACTTTGGTGGCGGATTTTTTACCCATGGCAAATTCGAGAAGAGAGAAGAAGCGACTGCTAGGTTTAAGAGTGAAGTGAGAGGCAAAAACCCTAGACAGCTGCGTTAGACAGCTGCTTGAAGATATTTTTCATTTTAGGGTTTTACGATATGTATTTATAATCATTTTGATTTTGGTTTGGGGTTAAAGTTGTCTTCTTGAGTTTTCCATCTAACGGCTGTATCCTCGCGCGTGTTCTTTGATCTTTCTCGTCTACTTGAAGTGAAATCATTACTTATCGAAATAATATCATTTTAAAATTGTGGCAACGGTTGGAAAATAAGTAGGTCAAAACGGAGTACCACATCCCTCTCTACGATGGGCTGAGTTTTACTGGGCTTTGGTAACTGGGCTTAACGGAATTTTGTGGTAATGATTTTTTTTTTATTGGCGTTACAATTGTCTCTAACAAATTTATATAAACTAGGATAATACCTGCAAAAGCCAAGAGGTGAATTTATATAATAAAATAAAAATATATAGTATTGAAAAATTAAATATGTATATGTGTTTGAATTTTTTTAATATGCAAACAATTATGTTTTTTATATAATCATATATATGTTAGGTTGAGCATCTCTAATTATAATTGTAGACCAAAATCTATTTTAAATTTATGATAAATCTGATCGATTTAGACTTAAAAATTTTATCACCCTTTTTATACCTATAAAAATCGTAATATGGTCAAAACATTTTCTACAATTTTTTTAATACTATACTTTAACATCACTGAGAACCATTTTAATTGTTTTAGAATCAGCAACTTAGTATTATTTCCAAAATAAAACTACTTTGACCTTAGTATTCTACATAGTTTTGAAGGGTTTCAACTGGACGACTAAATTGATACAGCCGGTTTTCTTGTTTTAAGTTGTTAGCTGAATATATATATATATATATATATATATATATATATATTATTTTAATGTGAATATATTAAATAAAATCTATATTAATACAATTTTATGATCATTTGTATCTTGTTATAACAAAACAAATTAAGCCATTGACCACAAAATTTCAAAGTGGGATTTTAAACTTTTAATAATTTATAGTCGTTTTAAAAATTAAAATATAACATATAAGAAAAATCTAATTTTTATTATATGGTTAATGTGGTTGTTTAATATCTTTTAATAATATAAAATTAAACAAAAAGAGCTAAGATACAAAAATTGTTATCAAATATTTATTATTCATAATCATTAATTGTCATATATATGTTAATCATATTAGGTCATTCTGTAACTTTTATTTAAGGAACGTGCAAGAATTTTCTTTTGTACACTATTTATAAATTTGATAGTTAGTTTAATAAAAAATATATAAATTAAGATGGACAAACCTATTTTTCTGAGAATTCTGAATTTCATTTTCATGGTGACATGTGGCTACAAAACAATATTGTAATAATTAATATATAATGGATGTTAAACCATTGATCATTATTTTTTTACATAATAATTTTAACAGTTTAGTAATTTATTGTCATTTTTAATATAACATATACAAAAAAAAATCTAAATTTTAGTTTTATAGCTAATTTGATTGTTTAATTTATTTAATAATATAAAATTAAGCAAAAAATGATGGATGAGGTATAGATTGTTATCAAATCTTTATTATTAGAATAATTAATTGTCATTTATATATTAGTCATATTTGGTAGTTCCATAGGTTTTATTTAAGGAAAGAAAATAAAATATCAATTGTACACTTTAATCAATTTATGATTAGTTTAATGAAAACTATAATATATATACTTAATTGAACCAACATATTTTCTAAGGATTCTGAATTTCATTCTGATGATGACACGTGACTACACTTGAAGGTTGTAATGTTTCTTAATTAATATATAAGGGATATTAGAAACCTTTTTTGAAATGTAAATAATTCACTGAGTGAATAACGAGCATGAGATACAAAATTTAATAAACTTAAGAAAGCATTGGTTTGTAGAATTTCTAGAAAATAATAAAAAAAGATTCCTAGAAACAAAGGATAGAACTAATATAGGATCTCTCACACAGGTTCGACATATATTAGTGATAAATTATGAAGATTGACGCAAATCCATTAAATTGTTGGGAGAAGACACGGGTCGAAGAATGCCATTTATCTGAATATTCAAAAGAAAGGGAAATCACAGCATGGTTAACTGACATCTCGAAGTTAACTGGAGATCTCGAAGGAGATCTTAACACAAGAACATGCGGAGGAGAGTAGACCAGGCCTTGCCCCAGCTGCTGGTTAAAACCAAATTCAATCGAACCCAATGGACCATGCTGTGATATTATCCTTTTGATATACCATGAATTTTATTGAGGGAGATCGTGATGCTACGCTAGAGGATATGGATCATGATGATGATCTTTTTGGTGAGGAACTGCTGGATATGGAAAAAGGGGGTTATTAAGGTTTCCGGAGATGATGCTAGGGTCGTGAATATGGAGGTGGAGAGGCCTAAGTCAAACTCTACGCATAAGAGTAAGAAAAAACATAGACTTCCTATGGGTCTACCAATTAAGAAGGCGGAGTTACTTCGTAGAGGATCTCCAACTTTGCATAGATCATCTTCTAAGGATTCTAATCGGCCTGAAAACAATCGTTTTGGAATTGGGAAGAGTTCACGAGGCAATACCAGTAAGAGAAATGGTTTGGAGGAGTCCAAAAACTCCTCTGGACGTTATCCATGAGGACGCTCAGTTGGAACTGTCGAGGGATAGGGACTGACCTCACAGTTCGACGCCTTAAGGAGATGTGTCAGAAACATCGCCCAGGACTAGTGTTCCTTTCTGAAACGAAGAATAGTAGGTCGCTGTTGCAAAACATTCAGGCCGATCTAGGATTTGATCATTTGTATACCGTTGAACCATTTGGTCTCAGCGGAGGTTTAGCTCTTTTTTTATTTGGATGATTTTCAAGTTAATGTTTTATTTTCGAATAACAGAATGATTGATATTGAGGCAGTCATTGATGGAATAAAAGTCTTTATGACGTTTGTTTATGGAGACCCTGTAAAAGAAAGAAGAGAACAAGTATGGGAACGCCTTACGCGGTTCTCAACAACAAGAAATGGACCCTGGTTTATGATTGGAGATTTCAATGAGATTAAGGATCACACTGAGAAAACTGGAGGTCGACAACGAACGGAAAGCTCATTTTTACCTTTTAGGCAAATGCTCAGTGATTGTGGAATGCTGGAGTTTCCTTTTACTGGGGATAAGTTATCTTGGGTTGGGAAGAGAGCTAGAGGAGCAACTGTTAGATGTCGTCTTGACAGAGCTATTGGAAATGAAAACTGGCATGAAAAATTTCCTCACACATCGGTAAAATATTTGAGGTTATGGGGGTCGGATCATCGTCCGATTCTGGCAGAAATTCTTACGAAGCCATCGAGGAAAACAAAGAACTTCAAGTTTGATAAGCGATGGCTGGATAGTGAGGAGCTGAGACAGATCATTCTTGAAGGGTGGGATTCTCCAGATCTCCCACCAAATGCAAATATTATGGAGCATATTTTGAGTTGCCGTAAGGCATTGAGCCAGTGGAGGAGACAACATAACTATAACTCGGATTTGCTGGTAGAGGAACTCAAAAATAAGGTGGAAAGTCTATATCTGAATGATGATGCGACATCAGAGGAATTAGCATCAGCTTTGAAGGAACTTTCTGATGCTCTTAAGGCAGAAGAAATGTTCTGGAAACAAAAGAGCAGAATTTTCTGGTTGAGAGAGGGAGATAGAAATACAAAATTTTTCCATGCTTTGACGAGGCAAAGGAGAGCAAGGAATATGATTACTCAACTCCTTGATGAGGATGGAAATGTTGTGGAGGACGAAGAGGGACTGGTAGCAATTGCTACTGGTTATTTCCGACAAATTTTTGAATCATCAAATCCGGAACAGATAGATGAGGTGCTATCGGAGGTGTCTTCATCAATTACGGAATCGATAAATAATGATCTCACTGCTCCGTTCACGGAATGGGAGGTTAAATTAGCTCTTTTTGCCATGCATCCTGAAAAGGCACCAGGGCCTGATGGCATGACTGCACTTTTTTATCAAAAGTTCTGGGACATTGTTAAGGATGATCTAACTCATATGGTTAATCAATTCCTTATAGATGGGACAATGCCAAATGGACTGAATGACACCAACATTTGCTTAATTCCCAAAACTACTCGGCCTAATTTGATGACACAATTTCGGCCTATTAGTTTGTGCAATGTTAGCTATAAGATAATCTCTTAAGGTCTTATGCCAGAGGTTAAAGAGAGTGTTACCTGAGAGGATCTCAGAGACCCAAATGCCTTTGTTGCTGGAAGACAAATATCGATAATATTATGATAGCTCAGAGATGTTTCATGCCCGCGAACTAAGCCAAGTGGACGCAACAAGAGGATGGCTATCAAGACGGATATGAGCAAGGCGTATGACAGGATGGAGTGGTCATTTATTGAAGCTGTCATGCGAAAGATGGGATTTGCGGAAACCTGGATTATTTGGATCATGAGATGTATCACTTCGGTAAAATATAAAGTACTTATGAATGGTCAACCCAGGGGAAATATTGTTCAAGAGAGGTCTGCGTCAAGGAGATCCTTTGTCTCCATTTATCTTTATTCTATGCATGGAAGCGCTCGTTAGCCTTCTTAATCATGCAGAGAACCAAGGGAAGATAACGGGAATGCGTGTTACCCGCGCGTGTCCCTCGGTATCTCATCTCCTCTTTGCTGATGATAGCCTTTTCTTCTGTAAGGCGGAGCCCCGTGAGTGTGAAGAAGTAATGAATGTAGTCAGGAAATATGGCAAAGCTTCTGGTCAATGTATTAATTTCGATAAGTCTTCTTTACTCTTTGGTAAAAGAATCAGCGCAACTGTTAGACAACAGATAAAAGATACTCTAGGAATACAAAATGAAGGGGGAATGGGTACCTATCTTGGGATACCAGAAGATATCAGTGGCTCTAAGTGTAAACTGTTCGCCTTCCTAAAAGACAAATTATCACATCGAGTCAATGGATGGACGGGGAGGTGGTTATCGAAAGGAGGGAAAAAGGTTCTGATAAAGTCCATCTTGCTCGCTTTACCGACTTATGTTATGTCTACCTTCTTGCTTCCTCTAGAGATATGTGAAAAACTTGCAAGTGCCATTGCACAATTCTGGTGGAGTTCAAATCCACCAAAGCGAGGGATACATTGGGCAAAATGGGAAAAGTTATGTGTTCCAAGGGAGGAAGGAGGAATTGGTTTCCGCATGATTCATGAATTTAATTTGGCTTTACTAGCGAAACAGCTTTGGAGATTAGTTCAATATCCTGACTCTTTGGTCGCACGGGTATTAAGAGGGAGATATTTCAAGCTGAGCTCGCCTTTGAGGACAAACACAACAAACAGTCCATCATATGTGTGGACCATCATTTCTGCAGCTAGGAAGCTCTTGCTTCTGGGGATTAGGCAAAAAGTTCATTCTGGTTTTGAAATTAAGGTGTGGGAAAACCCTTGGATCCCAACAATTCCAGCGAGACCAGCCCGGCCCATAGCTCCAGTTTTACATCCCAACATGAGAGTAAGCGATCTCATCAACGGTGTATCAAAGGAATGGGATGTAGGATTATTGGAGAGCTATATAGCGCCTGAAGACATACCCCTAATTATGAGCCTGGCAACTAGCACCTCTCATAGACGAGATACATTCTGTTGGGACTATACAAAGAATGGACAATATACTGTTAAATCAGGATATTGGGTGGCTAGAAATTTATTGAGGGAGGATGAAGATAGAGAACTTTTGGAGCCTAGCATAACAAAGCTACAAGCCTTCGCTTGGAAAATAAAGGCGCCCCAAAAGATCTGTCATCTTATATGGCAGTTGATAACATGACAAGTAGCAGTTACAAGAAACCTCATACGTAGGAATATGAGATGTGATAACTATTGCCCACGATGTGGTGAAGAAGAGGAGTCAGTGACACACACTATCTTTGAATGTCCGCCAGCTTTACAAGCATGGTATCTGTCAAAAACTCCAACAAGTCCAAATATTTTCCCACGGCCTAGTCTGTACGCAAATATGGATTATCTTTTTTGGAGGAAGAACGATATCGTTGAGCCAGAATTAGACAAGGATCCTTATCCTTGGATAATTTGGTATATTTGGAAGGCAAGAAATGATAAGCTATTTAGAGAGATTGGCAGAGACCCAATGGAGCTAGTTCGGTATGCAGAGAGTGAATGTCAGGCCTGGTTCAAAGCAAATGAAAGGATCCCGTCGACTCCGCGTGATCCGGGTATAGTGGAACCTCAAGTATTAAGCTTGAGGAATATATGTCTGGTGGATGGATCATGGATAGAGACGGCACGATTCAGTGGAAGCGGCTGGGTTTGGTTAGATAGGCTCGGGAAGGTTCAAATAATGGGAACGCGAAATTACATTCGAAAGGAATCTGCTCTTCATTCTGAACTAGAAGCATTGAGGTGGGCGATGGAGAGCATGCTCCAACACTCGACATGCCATAATTTTGGAACAGACTGCAAGGATTTGATTGCGATGATGAAGGAGCCTCATGCTTGGCCAAGGTTTGCAACAGAGCTGGAGAGGATAGAAACCCTGAAGATTTGCTTCCCAGACTTTAAACTCACTTATGTTCCACGAGATCAAAATCGGATATCAGACTCTTTAGCTAGAACTGCAAGATCGTTTCATAGAGCTCTCTTTTTTATTGGTTGTTCTATTCCGGTCTGGTTACCCAGACCACCTCTAGTTTGAGTAATAAAATGGCCGTTTGATGTCAAAAAAAAAAAATATAGCATATTCCCTATATATTAATAGAGGAACATTTGAAAAGATGTAACCTCAATTTTGTAATAATTAAAGAAAGGTTCAAGGCTTATGTGTCAATCAATTAGGTAGTTAATTGAAAAAAAAGATCCAATTTAATTAATATGTATCGATAGATACATTCACGCATTAACTATATAATAAAATGTGCTAGTAAACATTATGGGTCCGACTGGTGACCATTCTGGTAACAAAAGGAACGAACAGGAAAGGAATGTAGATGAATAAAATGGCAGGAATGAAAAGGAATGGTTGTTCCTCCTCAAATTTAACAAGGAATATTTTTGTTCTTTATTTCTCTACAAAAAAAGGAATGAGAGGGAATGAGAAGGAAATTTTATTCCTTGTGAATGGTGAATTTTTTTAGGAATGTTGAGGAATGCATTATTCCCCGTCATTCCCTGATCACCATTCATACCCTATGAATGGTGACCAGGGAATGACGGGGAATAAATTATTCTTCTCATTCCCTCTCATTCCTTTTTTCGTAGAGAAATAAAGAACAAAAATATTTCTTATTAAATTTGAGGAGAAACAACCATTCCTTTTCATTCCTGCCATTTTATTCCTCTACGTTCCTTTCCTACTCATTCATTTTGTTACTAGAATGGTCACCAGTCGGACTCATATTAACCCAAAATATTAAAATCAAGTATACATTCCTTATATAAAAGCCACAAAATTACCTAATATGATTACATATTTATGACAATTTACTGATTATAGATAATAAAGATTTGATAACAATTTGTGTATCATTTTTCATTTTTGTTTAATTTTAAATTATTAAAATAAATTAAATAATCATATTAGCCATATAATAAAAAAAATCAGATTTTTTCTTACATGTTATATTTTGAATTTTTAAAACAGCTATGAATTACTTTGAAAATTTTGTGATCAGTGTCTTAATTGTTTTATTATAACAAGATACAAATGATCATAAAATCGTATTAATATAAATTTTTATGTAATAGACATTCACATTAAATAATATATATATATCAATTTTAATACCATTTATATGTACAAATATGTTAATTTTGGAATTTGCATTGAAAAAATATTGAGACCTTAATATTTAATTTTGAAATTTTCATCGAAAAATTATCACATCAAAAATTCTGAAATCAATGGTTAATTTTTTTGTTACATAGAATATACAAATGTTAATGAAACTATATGAGTAGGAAGTCTCAATAATAAATGTTTATATTCAAATATACTATATATTTATGTTAACATCATTGAAATTAATTATATACCATATAAAATAAATAAAACGATTATTTTAATTTATTTACCATAAAAATATTGTAAATAAGCAAGATGTATTGTTTTGATTTATGTGATCACTATAATCTCCTATATATTAATTGAGAAAAAATTGATTAATCTAGCAAGTGTAAGTCTTTATTAATTAATAGTTTTCAAAAATCTTACAAGAGATCGATACAATGAAGATTTATTTATACGCTATTGAAATCACCTAGTGAGACATGGAGTGCGTATCAAATTTTTTTTCCTAACCCTAGCCCCTTTCTATTCATCACAACACCAAAATGGAATATTTGGAAGTGTCGATTGACAATCTGAAATTGTAATGTTTTTTTAAGTTCAGTCCATTGTTTTCCTCAAATTGACATAGAACAGTTTTTAGTGATTAACTAAATGGGTCACGTGCATAGTAAAATGTGTTTTAGTTTAAAAATTGTTGCATACCCAAAATCAATATGAATCATCAACATTTTCGTTTAAAATTTTGTTACAATAAAAATATAGGGTTGGGCAAAAAATCTAAAAAGAGAACCAAGTCTGATCCAAAAATAATACTGAATTTTAACCAAAAATGGTTAGGTATCCGAATGGGTTCAAAATTTTGGTATCTAAAGAACCGGAACTGAACCCAATCCGAACATAAATATTCTGGGTATTCGAATATATTTGAACCAGATTTATAAACTTAAATATATTAATAATTTTTAAATTTAATATCTAAAAGAATATACACAAAATACAAGATGTTTTTAAGTTGTCTAAAATACTTGTAAATATATACAAATAGTTATAAGTACATATTTAAAATAACTAATTGATACTTAAAATACCAAAATACTTAAAATATCTTTTGATTTCCTATCTAAAAATTTAAGCTAAATCAATTTTTATGTTAAGTTTAAGTATTTTTGCATACATTATTCAAATTTATATGATATATTATTTTGATTTTTTGACTTTGAAAAATTTAAAACATATATGAACTTTACTTTTTGAAACTTTGTTAAATAGGTTATATGAACCCAAAACCGAACCAAATCCACGAAAATCTGAACCAACAAAAACCACAACGATCCGGACCAAACCAAATCAAATGGTGTTCAAATGTCTACCTCTAATCAAATATAAAGAATGTTATTGATAACAAAATGTATATTCTCTATAACATTTAAATACAATATTTTAAAAATATATTCACTCCGCGCAGGGCGCGGGTTATCATCTAGTTATATATCTTTGGAATCTACTTTAGAATCTTTTCAGGTCCATGTATGTTTTGGAACAATGTGGAGATTATAGAGAATTTTGGAGCTAAAAATTAGAGAAACTCATAGCTGTTCAAGAAACCAGCCAGAGTCGATATTCAGACAGAGTTTGATTGACACTGAGTCCTTGGTGTCGCTCGACACCAACGCTAGAAGACAGGCTAATTAGTTCGTTGCTGACTTAAGCTGAGTAGATCCACATGATTACAACATTACTCCTGGCAGACTCTAACCTAATATTTATGTGTTCTGCCATTGTTTTAGGCAACACACGCTCTTTTACATTCTTTACACACATTATACATTTTTAGGGTTTTTAGTAGGTTTGGAGAAAAGATCCAAGACTCCTTTAGAGAATTGTATTGGGTAACCAGATCGGAACTCCATTGTTTTTTTAAACAGGGAACGACTATTTTATTAGTTAAACAATAGTAGGTCTGGGTAACCAGATCGGAATCGAATAACCAATAAAACAATCAATACTATTTTAAAGGCAGATAAATATTTCAAGTACTTAAAATCTATTTTAATATATATATATATATATATGTAACAATACTGATATTTGAGATAATTAATTATAATTTATAGTATTTATGTGTATTTTAATAAAAACATTCAATTAAATTAGAATCAACTATTTGTAAGAGAATATATTTTTATTCAGATTTTATTATTTAATTTTACGTGAATTAGTTAAATGATCATTTAAAATATATATGACGTAACATATAAAATCTATCTATGCTAAATATTTATATATTTGAATATTATTTTTAAAACTTTATCTAATATATTTATTTATTACAATATCTTGAATAATTGATTAATAAATTAATATTAACAATTTAATAATAAATAATTCTTTTGAATTTTAAACTTTATTTGTATAATAATATATATATATATATATCCTAATATTTGGGTTAAGTAATTATAATCTAAGGTATTTAAGTGTATTTCTATATAAAAAAACTTCAACAAAGTTAGAATTAACTATTTCTAACATAAAGTAGATTTCTATTAAGCATTATATTAGATATTTAATTTAATGTAATAACTGATAAATTAATTAAAGGATCATTGCAAATAGATATGTCATAAAATATAAATAGTATACATATGCTAAATATTTTATATATTTGAATATTAAACAATTATATACACTAAAAATAACTTGTATCATACATAACAAACTTCAAATTATTTTTGATCTTTAAAATAAAAATATTATCAAAATAATACATTTAAAAAAAATAGTAAATAATATATTAACAAAAATGAAAATTTATTAAAACTTTAAAATATAAGAAAACATGAAAATCTAAGATAAAAACTTTTTGATAGCATAAAATAAATTGACAAGTAATGTTTAGTCAATAAATTAATAAATAGAATAGTATTCCATAAATAAAAATTTGTTGAATATATAGATATTAGTCGGGTATCAATCTAGTAGAAAATAATATGTGCGTTATGTGGAATTAAAAATAAATAAAATACACTTTCTTGGTTTTACGATAAATTTAATATTTTAATACCTTTTCCTTTAATTTTAGTGATTTAATATTACATTGATTAATTTGTATTTGTAATTTTTTAAAAAATTTGTTTATTATTTGAGAATGTGTCAATCACTGGGTAAAAAAAAGTATTATATTTACAACATATTTTAAAACTATAAATATATTGTTTTCTGTTAAACTTAACATTTTGTTCCTCCAAAGTTATTTTTTCTTTATTTTTATTAATCAAACACTGAATAGTATATGCATGCTAAAAAAAGATTAATAAAATGTTAAATATCAAAAATACTCAGAATGATATTTGGAAATGGCGATAGGGTTTAGGACGATTTGAGTCTCCGACGATCTTTGTTTTCCAGATCCCGATCTCACCGTTGATGGGTCTCACGCTCACCGGCCAGAAAGCCCTTGCTCTCTTCTTCTCTATTTCTTTGGTTCTCTTTCCGTTTGTTTGGTGATGGAATCTCCAATCTTGGAGATCTCCGATGGTTGATACGCAGGTGGGTGAGATTGTCACTTTCCAGCAGATCCAGTTTGATTTGATAAATGATATTGCGGATTTTGCCATTCCTGAGGATGTCTATGTCATTTCAGATCCTTTGTGGAAGTCTAATGTGGTGGGATACGTCATTGGAGATGCGCCGCACGTCGGATCCATCATCCCAGGTGCTAAAGAGAAGATCGATGTTCAGTTCATAAGCAAAACATCGTTCTTGTTCCGGACTGAAAGTGAAGCTCTCAGGCTTAAGGTGTTAAGAAGAAAGTATTGGCGAATTGCGGACATACCATTGGTCGTGAATGTGTGGACTCCAGAAACAGCAGCTCCCCCCCGGATCTCTCTACAATGTCCTTATGGGTTGACATGTCTTATGTTTCAAGTCATTTATTCTTCCGTAGAGGGTTCAAATGCGTCTCTTTACCAGTTGGAAAAGATGTACTAGACTTGATGTAGCTCGTTTATTGTTTGAAGTTAATCTTCAGAAACCGCTCATTGAGGGGATTACGTTTCAAGACAAAGACGAGACCAGAGTGAAAGTAGGAGTAAGCTATCCTTGGCTACCTCCCCAATGTCTACTGTGTCGCAAACGGGGACATAAGGTGAACGGTTGTCGTGAGCAACATGTGAATCTTTTTGGGAAGAAGCAAAATTAGGGAGGTTCTTCAAACCCTTCTGGTTCTGCAGATGCTCAGCCTAGGGAAGATGGGGAGGTTCAATCAGAACAGATATCTTCAGAAAATCCTGTTCAAGACGTGCTTGCTAAACTCACAGCTGTTCAACCTCATCAAAGCTCTGAGGTAGGTACTGAATTTTTGGTAGAGGCTTCAAAAGATTTGGGAGTTGGAATGTTTCCTAAGGTTGGTTTTGAACAAGGAGGTGATGCAGTTTCTGATGTTAATGAGAGCTCTGATAACGGAGTCTCTAAGGAAGAATCTTTTGAAAATAATTCGGATGTCGTTACGAATGTGGTTACTGAGAAGGATGTGGATAAGGTTTCAGAGAGAGAACAGGAATGGGGAACTGCTCATGGTCATAGGCCGTCTCTGAAAACACCTGAGGTTGCTAAGGTCTCTTTCAAAATTAAAGGTTATAATGGACAAGTCTCTTCGGGATTCATTTCTCCATCACTATTTCAGATTCTGGAGACAGTAATAGAGGATGGTAATTTGGAAGAGCTGAAGGAGGGGGAGCTAAGGGACGCAAAGAATGTTGAACTTACTATACAGAAGGACAAATATTTGGGAAGTTTGACCAATCAAACTATTGGGAAAAATATTCCATGAAGAGATTACTCCAGCTTCCGGGTTTCCGCCCCAGCTTCGGGTTCCTGCCTTCGGTTTTCAAGGTCCTGCCTCCGGGTCATGGTTCTGCCCCCGGGTCAGGGTCCTGCCTTCGGGTTCTGACTTCCGGCTTCAAGGCCGAGTGATTCCTCCTGGCCTTAGAATAAATGGAAATCATCCTTAATATAAGGAAACCAGCTTAGACAAGAAGGAAACTCCCTAAATCCAAGGAAAAGAGGAAGTACTCCAATATATGCGCCTGATGCTTACTCAAATTACCATAGAGCAACCTTACTATCATCAAAAGAGGTTAGTTGTAGTACTTAGGGATCGAATCCACAGGGAACTAGGGAACACACTAGATCTTATTGTAACTAAGCTAGGTTGGATATTTCAAAGCAGTAAATTGCAAGTAAACTTAAAACTGGTGAGCAAGACAATTACTCAAGTGATTGATTTGGGGTGTTTAACAGATATGATGAAGGCGTTAGACTTAGGATTTCTATTTAGGTTATCAGGATTATAATAGTATGAATGCCTATGTGAGATGCTTGCATGATATTAGAGAACCCAATGGTAACAAAACCATACCACTGTCGTTTTTTGGGTTATCTATTACTAGAACCAATGATTCACCACAAGGGCAGGTCATAATAAGGAAGGCATCGATCGACATGCTATCGCACGTATCGATCGACATAGCCTCGCGTAAATCGATCGCTGTCTCTATAGGAGAATCGATCGATGCGCCTCTAGTAAGCTTTAAGTGCGGGTTGATAACAGTTCACCAGAGATTTGCTAGACCATGATGTCGCTTGCGCCTAGCAAATTCTGACTCAAAGAAGATAGATCCAAGGATAATATCCACTGTCATCATGTATAGGTTAGCTACTCCAATACAAACATCAAGAACAATCTTCTAAGATGAATATCACATGCTCAAGTATTCATATTTGGGGCTAATCCCTCAAAACCTATTTGAATCCTAAATCTAACAAAGGTGTTTACTCAGACATAGCCAAGCAAAGCATCATAACAATTAAATAAAACTGCATAGATAGAATATATAGAATAGATAGAAAATAAAGGTGTTCAAGAAAGCTCTCAATTGTAACTCTCTCTCTCACATAACAATGGTTTGAAAAACCTTTAGGTAGGAGCTATGTCTAAAAAACTTCTCTTTTGCCAAAACACTTAGGCAAGACATAAATACTAAGTAATTAGGTTAAAACTCGTCAGTGGTATCTTGGTAAATAGATGGAGTCTTGGGCTTCAAGTCGGCTGTGACGAAACTGAGCTTCTGTGTGTCTAATATCGATCGATACCACTGAAGGTGTATCGATCGACGCATCTCTCTCCGTGTCAACCTTGAGTGGTCGATATGGTCATCTCGAGTGAAATCTCTAAAGTGCTCCAAAATGCTCCAAAACACCATCTTTTCTCCAATTGCTCCTGAACCTGTAAATATGCTATCTAGACTCCAAAATTGATTAAATATATCCTAAAACTATCATATACCATGACTAAAATCGGGTCAAATTCATGGTATATCAACTCTCCCAGACTTACCCTTTTGCTTGTCAAGCAAAAACAACTGGTAGTTTCTTTGGAAAAGGTTTGAAAATAGCAGGCCAAGTCATATCTTCCTAGTAGTGCAAGCCAAGTCATAATCATCCTAACTACAAAAGCACATTATACCTTATCCTATTATAGCAACCAAGTTCTCATAGTTAACAACTTAACTAATCATGTCTGATAATCCCCTCTACTAACCTCATTTCTTGCATCAAATAAAAGTGTAGGCTTTACCTTGGGAATATCGATCATAGGACACATGGATTCTTACTCAGACAAGTTTCTGAACACACATGTAGTCTTCTCTGATCCCTTTCTTCCCTCTTTCTCTCTTCTCTGAATCCTTATAGTTTCAATTTAAATGAACAGTGATGCTGATGCAGTCCATCTTGTTCATTTTATTGACTTTTTTTACTTTAGTAGCTCTTATTTGGACAAAGTGTAGCGAATAATGGGGTCACAGGAGACACTCCTACCCCTTGTTTCCACAATGTGTGATCATTCCTTTCTGAATTAGAATACTGGGGTCATAGGAGACACTCCTACCCCTCTGCATCTTCCATGAAATCATCTCAATCTTTTATATCTAGGGTGCTTGAAGAGAGAGAGAGAGGGAACAAGAAACACACAGACTTTTACCTTCCAGACTTGCAGGAGGAACCCGATCCAATGTATACCAAGCCCCAAGACAAGCAGGTAATGTCAGTAATAGGTTGGAGGTCAGCTTTGGTTCCTTCAAACATTCTCAAGAGGTGCAAACATAGAGACAGGTTGATCCAACGTAATATCTCTAGACTTATGTAATCGAATCTAAGACTGGTCTAGAAAAGTGGCTAAATGACAAGCAATAAATCTAGATAAGATGATTGTCCCTTCGACTCAATAAAATTTTTTGAAAACATTTTAAATAAGACTCAAAATAGTAAATAATCATTAGTAATCCCCCAGACTTAAATTACACCGCCCCAGTAAAACAAATGGAGTGTATAAAACCATAATATAAATGCGAAATTAAAAGTTAGAACGTTATACCTGACCGATACCATATCGATCGATGTAGATGAAAGCGTGTCGATCGTGGTGGATGTAGTGGCTGCCGATCGATGTCGACTTGGTCGCGGCCGATAGAGATGACAAACGCCTACTCGGATTTTTTCGACCGCATAAATAAAACGAAAAAATACTAGTAATGAATAAAATAGATGATATTACCTAATAGAGGGTTGCCTCCCACTCAGCGCTTTGTTATAGTCATTTAGCTTGACTTTGGAGGTTGAATGGCTTAGTTGGTGTGAAAGAAGTTGTTTACTCGTGAACAAACATCCTTTTTCTCGTGGACCGAGTTGCTGAAGCTTCTTGTGGCATCATCTGATCTGGTCCATCTCTTTTGCATATTGGCTAACTCATCTGTCAGCAATTGTAGCCTCCTCTCAAAGTTCTCAATGTTGAATTGGTGCTTTCCAATCTTAGTACAAGCATATGCTGATTGCTCTGACAGTTCCTCTTGTGTTGAAAGTAGCACACCCAGTCCGTCCGTGATGGTTTCTTGTTGGACTGATGGTGTATCAGTATCGATCGATGCTGTTGCTGCAATGTCGATCGATGTCATAGTGCCCTCGTCGATCGATGCACGTGTTGGAATATCGGTCGATGTGTAGGGTGAAGGGCGAGTTGCAAATTGTATCTGAATAGCCTTGATCTCCTTATATATCCTCTCTGTCCGTGAATGCAGAGTTTCAATGCTGCTGTCGAAGGGAAAATAGATTTCATCAAACTTCCTGTAGTATTCATACTCTGAATATTGCAAGGCTTCATAGATCTCAGCTATCATCTTGTCAACTTCTTTCTTGGTGTAGGTGGCTTTCCTTCGTTGAGTGGCTGGATCCTCTGTAGTGTCTGTCCAGCTTCTCTTCTTTCTCTGGTAAGTATCATAATCTCTAACTCCATACTTTGGTCTGTAATGTAACTCTGTATTCCATCCATTGTGCTTGCTTGTTTCCATATCGATCGATGTGGTGTCTTCTGTGTCGATCGATGGTGACTGCTTCTGGTTGTTGCGAGCAAATCCAATTTTTTCTGCTTTAACTCATCTATCTTTGCTATCCGGTTGAAGTTGGTGTTGAGGCTGCAGTAGAACACATCAAGTTTCTCCTTTAAGGCTTGTTCTTCCCATTTGTTATCTGTCTTGATGGTGTTGAGTATCTCCTCTTTCATAGAATTATATTGTGCTGTAATGCTGGTGTAAATCGATGTGGAGTTGTTGCTGTCGATCGATTGCTGTTGGTTCTCTGCTGGTGCTTGCTG
This sequence comes from Brassica nigra, assembly GCA_016432835.1. Lineage (NCBI taxonomy): Eukaryota > Viridiplantae > Streptophyta > Magnoliopsida > Brassicales > Brassicaceae > Brassica > Brassica nigra. The sequence continues at coordinate 36,879,436 of CM028246.1, forward strand.
ATGATCGATCGATGTGCGAGTTGTCATGTCGATCGATGGAGATTTCTTTAGGTGAAAATCGAGTTGGTTCTGAATCGTGTCCATCTCTTGCTGCAAAGCATCCATTCTTGTTTCTAGTGCAGTCATATCATCACTCATGGGGTAGTAGGAACTACCAAATCTTTCTTCAAAAGAACATAACTTCTCTTCCAGTCTTGTAAAACGTATATCGATCGATTGCTCGATGGTGGTATCGATCGATCTTGGATGAACTGCATCGGTCGATGGTATTAAACTAGCATCGGTCGATGTGTGATGTAGAAGCTCGTTGGATGTCGAAGGTTTCCAGGGCTTCCTTGCTGAAACTCCTTGTGTTTTCTGCCTCATTGTGGTGGTAACGTCGTCAGCAAGATTCTCCATGGTCTTGGTCAACCATGTGGTCTTGTCATTGAGTGGATGGTAGAGACTATCAAGTTTGCACTTGAAATCATTCATTGAATCATACTGAACGGTGTAGATATCCTTTAGCTTCTCATCCATCTCTGCTCTGCTGTAAGGATTTGGATCGGAAGGTGTAGCTTGAGTGAATCCTTCCCCATGCTCTGGTAAGCATAAGAATGATGGCCTACATAGAGAAGCTCTTTGCACGATGTCTCTAATGTGGATGGTGGATACTGGAATGATTTTTCCTTTGATGTTTCGAGGACGTCCATACATGTCTCTGTATACTCCATACTTATCCTTTTCTTCCTGGTACTTGGGAGGTACCGTATCGAACGATGCGGAAGTGTTACCATCGATCGATGTTGCATCTTCTAGCTGATAGGTGTATTTGAAGTAACGCTCTTTCCTACAGGCTATTTCATACCGCGATCGGCTATCATCTTCTGATACTCTGGATCGTCACGTTGCTTGAAGAACAGGTTGTGTAGTCCATTGGCCATAGCAAGAATGTCTGCGATGTCTTCTTTGGATACTTGTAAGATACGGCCATCCATAGCTCTTGCATTGCCTTCTGGATCCATGAAAATACCAAACTCATCAGATGTTAGATATCCATAATCAGGCTTATTATCATTATGTGAATCGAATGGTAAGGGTTGAGTATCGATCGATGTAGAGCTCGCCGACGATTTCGTTGTGTAGCTGATGGTGAAGATTGCAACTGAGTTCTTCTCCATGTGGCTTAGGGTTGGAAGGTTGCTGATGCATCTTGTCTGCTTTTAGCGTTTGTGAAACTGCTTTTACCCCGTCGCTCCTTTTATAGTAGTAATGATCAACCAAATTTCTAATTTTGAGATTTCCATTTTTCTCAATGTCGGTTTGACTCATATCGATCGATACGTCTTGATGTATGTCAATCGATTCTTCATCGTTCTGTCCGCGTCTTGGACCGGTATCGGTCGATGTTGACGGTGTTGCGTCGATCGATTCTGGTAGCATGGTTCCATGTGATCTCGATCCATCTCTAGTGAGAACTCCTTGGTCTCAGAGCTGGTTCTTCCTTGCGGTTCTCATTGAATTCTTCCATATGTTGGGAAGGTGTAGTATCTCCTAGGGCAAAGATTGGATAGAAGTGTGCTGGTCAATCATCTCGCGTCTATGAAACTGTCGTATCGATCGATGTGTAGATGCTGGTGTCGATCGATTTCATTTTGTCTGATCTTGGGATCTGATTGAGACTAGTGTCATCCTTGTAGGCTGATGAAAATGATCTTGTTGGAATGATGGTGGGAAACATATCGGTGGGCACTTCATCTCTGCAAATGAAAGAGTACTCAATCTCTCTTTCTTCCCAAAAATCTTCATCATACTCAACATCTTCTGTCTCCACTGGAGGGTGGTATACCTCATCTTCTCTGCGGATGTATGAATATGGTATGTTCTTATTGTAGTCGTCATCATACTCTTCATATCTTGGTCTCACCGCATATGTAGGTTGGTAGTAGTCCGATTCCCAACTTCCATCTAAGTAGTCAACGGAAAGTGATCAACTTCGCATAGGTGTACTATCAATTGATGTGGAGTGAAAACTGCTTGTATCATCGATGTGATGACTGACTGGTCGATCGATGTAGGATCAAGTAGGATCGATCGGTGTGTCGGTAAGGGTGTCGATCGATTCCGAAGTACTCTGTTCGTTCTTCTTCACACAGCTAAGTTTTGCTTCATCCGAGGGTTTTTGCAGGACGTCTGTGGCTTGACTGGATCATAGTGAATCTTTGGGTTGATGAGTGTCAAACACATCTGGCTTGTTTGTAAGTTGCGACGGCTCCTACAAGTAGCTGGAATGCTCTTCCAAGTAGTAGAGAAGAATTCCAATTTAACTTGATGTCAGGACATGGAAGTCAACTGAACTAGGGCATTACCAATCTGTACCTCAAGGTCTCTGATGATTCATAATGAGTTCCTTCTAGAATAATCTACAAAGTAGAATGATTCTTTGAAAGGTTCTACCTTCAGACCTAGTTGGTCTGCCATAACCTTTGGTAGGATGTCGACTGATGCTCTGTATCACATAAGTGCATGTGAGAATTCAATGCCTTGTACCGTGCATGAGATAATGAACTCTCCAGATCACTCTTCTTTAAAGCGATTTTCTTCGTGATATCCTCTCTCGATCCGATTGAACATCTTCTCAATATCAGCCTCATACTCTTGTTTCTTCAAAAAACACCCACAATCTGTGTGAAGTATGCTTCACAGGGTCTCTCTCTGGAATTTAAAACTCTCTTCAAGTTTTCCAACTCCTTTGCATTAGCCTCTTTTTATGGTTCTTGGGAACCTTCTCTTCCTTTTCCTGTGGTTCTCTTCGTGACTTTCCTTTTCTATCTCCATAGGCTATGATGTATCTTCAACTTCTTCTGGTGGATTTTCTGTAGGTTTGGGTTGGGATCTGAGTGCATAGAGTTGGGCTACATCTATCTTTGGTAGCTGCACTCGTTGTTTAATGGTTGCATGTCGATCGATGTCTGGTCTATGTTGGCGATCGATATCATCCTCGTGGTATCGATTGATGAATGGGTGGAGGGTTTGGGTGTCTTGCTGCGAACTCGCGTGTCATGATTCGACTGGTCTGTTCGTGAACAGAGACTTTCAGACTCGCCGATCGATGTGGTAACTCGAACATCGATCGATAGTCATCTTCCCATGTCGATCGATGACTATCGTCTGGCGTCGGTCGACACCGAGAATCGACGATACCCCGAGCTCTATTTCAAAGTCTCCTCTTGAAGTTTCTCATGATCATCCACTTGCCAAAAATCATCCAATCGTGATGGCATTGATGTGGTGTCGATGAGATCTTCCTCTCCCTTTATTAAGGCTTCTTGCCTCTTAGTAGCTTCTCGCTGTTTGAATCATTCGTGTCTCTAGCTTCCTCACATGAGTGCTCAGGTGTCAAACTTGCATTCGTGCTATTGTATGCGCATCTATCTTTCCATTGAAATCCACAGAAGCCCTGGCTGACCTTCTAGAACTGAATCAAGCATTGCTTCAATCTTGCTTCCGAGTAGGTGGTGGTGGATTTTGGTAGAAAGAATTGTTGAGATTCTTGTTGTTGTCAGAAGTTGCTTGCTGGTGGGTTTCGATATTGTGAATTATGATTGTAGTTGTTCTCCGATCGCTGCCATAGGAATTCCTCGTTTCCATTCTCGATTTCCAAACCTTTGAAATCTCTCCTATGTAATTCACTTCTTCTTCATATCTCTCCTCAGCCTCTATAGCTTCTACACCGCAGCAACCCGCTCCTTAGAAGATTGTTTACACTGCCCAATTTGGCTCTTACATCGCCCAACTGCTTCCTTCCCAAGAGCATTAGCCAATTTCCTTCTCTCATAATCGTTCTTGTGCTATTGCTGCTGCCTTCTCAATAAGTCTACGCCTCTTCCTCGATTCCCTGTTGAAGTTTCCTTAACTAGGCGGTCTTATGCTGTCCGATAGGTCAGATCTAAACCCTAAAGAAAGTGCGAGCCAGTGTGATTTCATTGAATCGTGGTGTGAAAAATCTCTCGATAAGACTTGAAACGAACCCAACAATGTCTAAAAGGCTCTGTAGCTTTCTGCATGAATGTAGCAATCTTGCTTCTCAACCGTTTCGCTGCGTCTCATCAAAGAAATTAATCAAGAAAGCATCCTGATATCATCCCGTGATGTAAGAGATCCCTGGTAGTTTCTGCCATTGCAAAGCTTCTAAGAAAGAGTACTTGAAGAGTTTACAAAGCAGGTAATCAGCAGGACTCCATTGGCTTTGATAACGATATGAGATCCTCGTGCCTTCTAGATGGTCCAAAGGATGCTCATTGGATGCTCCACTATAGGGTGTCTGTCCCACAAGTGTAGTATTGAGACTTCACCTCAAAATCAGCCCCTCTATGATGGTGATTCAGCATTAGTATTGATCGGATGGTTGTAGTCACCAGAACTGCTGTTGTTTCTTCGCAGCTTGAACAAGCGGCCGCAGCAGCCTTCGCCGATCGATTGCCCCGTCATTAATTTTTGACTGTGCATTAGTGACCTTCTTGGTCACGCAGGTTAACTTTGTCGCCTCGCATGAGTATTAATATCGCGACCATGCTCGAGGTTGATCGACGATATGGATGATCGTATCGGTCGATGTCGGATGAAAGATGTTAGTCGACGGGTACTGAAAAGTATCGGTCGATGTGGATGAAAGTATCGGTCGATGTCGATGAATGATCGGTTGATGTTGATGATGGTATCGGTCGATGGTGTCCGAGACTCGGTAAACGGTTGATGAATATCGGTCGATGCACGAAAGTGGGTGTATCGATCAATGTGGAATGAATCGTTATGATTGAACGCAAAGCAGCCGGATCAGTACAAAGTTCCTTGTTTTCTTCCCGGTTATGCGGCAATGCACCTGAAAAGAAAATTTTATCGTAATAAGTAACAAAGTAAAAGAAAACCTAGACTTAAATAAAATCTAATAGCGATCAAAGAACGGCGCCAAATTTAATGCTTGCTTAAATTATCCTAGAGCAACCTTACTCTCATCAAAAGAGGTCAGTTGTAGTACTTAGGGATCGAATCCACAAAGAGCTAGGGAACACACTAGATCTTATTGTAACTAAGCTAGGTTGGAGATTTCAAAGCAGAAATTGCAAGTAAACTTAAACCGGTGAGCAAGACAATTACTCAAGTGATTGATTTGGGGTGTTTAACATATATGATGAAGGCATTAGACTTAGGATTTCTATTCAGGTTATCAGGATTATAATAGTATGAATGCCTATGAGAGATGCTTGCATGATATTATATAACCCTAACAGTAAGAATAACCGTATTCAATCGCCGCTTTCTCTTGTTATCTATTACAGAACCAATGATTCACCACAAGCGCAGTCATAATCAGAAGGCATCGATCGATTCGCCAACGCATCGATCGACATAGCTGCCAATCGATCGATGTCTCTCTAGAGAATCGATCGATGTGCCTCTAGTAAGCTTTAAGCGCGGGTTGATAACAGTTCACCGTGATGATGAGACCATGCCGTCAGCCATGCCTTAGCAAATTCTCGACTCAAAGAAGATAGATCCAAGGATAATATCCATCGTCATCATATAGTTAGCTACTCCAATACAAGCATTAAGAACAATCTTCTAAGATGAATATCACATGCTCAAGTATTCATATTTGAGGCTAATTCCTCAAAACCTATTTGAATCCTAAATCTAACAAAGGTGTTTACTCAGATAAAGCAAAGCATCATAACAATTAAATAAACTGCATAGATAGAATATATATAATAGATAGAAAAAAGGTTCAAGAAAGCTCAATCAACTCTCTCTCACATAACAATGGTTTGAAAACCTTTAGGTAGGAGCTATGTCTAAAAAACTTCTCTTTTGCCAAAACACTTAGGCAAGATATAAATACTAAGTAATTAGTTAAAACTCGCCGTGTATCTTGGAAAATAGATGGAGTCTTTGGCTTGTCGGCTGTGACCAAACGGGCTTTCTGGTCTAATATCGATCGATACTCAATCGGTGTATCGATCGACGCGTCTCTCTCCGTGTCAACCTTGAGTGGTTGATATGGTCATCTCGGGTGAAATCTCTAAAGTGCTCCAAAATGCTCCAAAAACACTATCTTTCCTCCAATTGTTCCTGAACCTGTAAATATGCTATCTAAACTCCAAAATGGATTAAATATATCCTAAAACTATCATATACCATGAATAAAATCGGGTCAAATTCATGGTATATCAGCGCCCATCCTTAAGAATAATGGAAGTATTTTATTATCTAAAGATATATTGAATATTTTCAAATCCTAAGAGAGAGGCACAACCTCCATTATAAATATAGATTTCTAAACCTAAGGAGAGGAGGCCAACACGTCCATCTACAGAGCATCTATAGTGTTCATCACCTCGACAGCCGCCAAGGCTAGAATTGGTACCTAGAAGACCATCTTCACCGACATGCTTACAACCGATGAATCCCTTCGATTACTATCAATAATATGACGTTCTATGCTCACTACAGCATGCCTACAACTCTATATACTGGCTCAGGCCACGATCTCCAGCTCATCGGCAGGGACACTCCATGCTCATTGAAGCATATTGAAGCTCCATGCTCACTGCAGCATATCAACTAGTTTATGTGGAAACCGAAATTCACACTGTCGATTTAGGAAAGTTAGGAAAGCCCTAATTTCCTAGAGGTCGCGGATATCTGTGAAAATACACGAAAAACAAAAGAGACAAACAGAATATCAAAATTTAATTGCACAGAGGCGTATTATTGATTGATAAGAGCAAAGTTACAGGGTTCTCGAGAAACAAGACGAGCTGAGTTTCGTTTAGCCAAGTCGAATATCAGAACCAAGACAAGAAGAGACTAATTCAAGCCGCCTAAAATTCTAAGTTCTCCTAAGCTAGCCGGGTTCTTCTAGGTTTCGATCTCTCTTGCTCCTTTGCTTCAGCTCCCTTTATATATACCTTCTAGGTCGGTTTAGAAATTTCTCGAAAGTTTTCCTTTTTCTTCTAGATCGTTGTCATTATCTTGAAACTTGACATTTATCTTTCCGATTTCGTGAGATTTGACCCTATCCTGCAAGTAAGATAAACCGTCATAACATTGTTGGGCTTGATCTCAAATGGAACTGTAAGTGGTTTTGGGCTGTTTTCTAAGCCTTTTTGGGCCGTCTTCCGACTTGAACATTTTACGAGTTCTTTGAGAGCGCACTCTTATGTTTTGACGAGGAAGCTCATACTTCCCATGTAGTTTGGACGAGCATGGTGTTTAGTTAACCGTCGCCGTTTTATGAAAACTATGAACTTCATTTTAGGTGTATGGACCTTGACAGTTTTTGTCGTAAGATTCCAACGATAACTCCGATCGAGACGAAACAAGAGACTGGTCACGTCGAAGTCTAACAGAAGACACATGATCCGAACTAACTCACCATTTTGGCGAGTTTATGATATACCATGAATTTGACCCAATTTTAGTCATGGTATATGATAGTTTTAGGATATATTTAATCCATTTTGGAGTCTAGATAGCATATTTACAGGTTCAGGAGCGATTGGAGAAAAGAAGACACATGATCCGAACTAACTCACCATTTTGGCGAGTTTGTGATATACCATGAATTTGACCCAATTTTAGTCATGGTATATGATAGTTTTAGGATATATTTAATCCATTTTGGAGTCTAGATAGCATATTTACAGGTTCAGGAGCGATTGGAGAAAAGATGATGTTTTTGGAGCATTTTGGAGAATTTTAGAGATTTATCCCGAGATGACCATATCGACCACTCAAGGTCGACATGGAGAGAGACGCGTCGATTGACACACCTTCAGTGGTGTCGATCGATATTTAACACACAGAAGCCTGGTTTGGTCACAGCCAACTTGAAGTCCAAGACTTCATTTTACCAAGATACCCCTGACGAGTTTTAAACTAATTTTTGAGTACTAAGTTTTGCCTAAGTGTTTTGGCAAAGAGAGAGTGTTAGAGTTTTTAGAGTTTTGAAGAGGTTGTCCTCCAAAGTTTTTAGAGAGAGTCTTTTTGAGAGTTTTTCATACTATTGTTTTGTGAGAGAGAGAGAGAGAGTTACAATTGAGAGCTTTCTTGAACACCTCTATTTTCCATTTATTCTATCTATGCAATTTTATTTAATTGTTATGATGTTTTGCTTGGCCATGTCTGAGTAAACACTTTGTTAGATTAAGGATTCAAATAGGTTTTGAGGGATTAGCCCCAAATATGAATACTTGGACATGTGATATTCATCTTAGAAGATTGCTTTTAATGCTTGTATAGGAGTAGCTAACCTATACATTATGACAGTGGATATTATCCTTGGATCTATCTTCTTTGAGCTTAGGAATTTGCTGGAAACAAGTGACAGCTGATTTGGCAAACTCCTTAAGCGAACTGTTATCAACCTTGCTCTTAAAGCTTACTAGAGGCGCATCGATCGATACTCCTATAGAGTCATCGATCGATTGACGCGAGGCACTGTCGATCGATACGTGCGACAGCAGGTCGATCGACGTCTTCCTATGTTTCACCAATGGGAGTCTCATCGGTTATAGTAATAGATAACCTAGGACGACAATTAAAGTTATTGTTATAGTTGGGTTCCATAATATCATGGAAGCATCTCACATAAGCATTCATACTATTATAATCCTGATAACCTGAACAGTAATCCTAAGTCTAACACCTTCACCATATCTACTAAACACCCAAAACAATCACTTGAGTAATTGTCTTGCTCACCAATTCTAAGTTTACTTGTTATTTACTGCTTTGAAATCTTTGACCTCGCTTTGTTACAATAAGATCTAGTGTGTTCCCTAGCTCCTTGTGGATTCGATCCCTAAGTACTACAACTCGACCTCTTATTTGAGAGAGTATAAATCATTCTTTAGGGTAATTTGAGTGGTATCAAATTTGGCGCCGTTGCCGGGGAGCTTTGATCGCCATTAAATTTTATTTAAGTCTAGGTTTTCTTTTACTTTACTACTTGTTATTGATAAAATTTTTCTTTTCTTTTCAAGTGTATGCCCAGTATAACCAGAAGCGAAAAGAACAAGGAACTTTTGTCTACTGATCCAGCTGCTTTGGAACGTTCAATCCGCAAAAAGATTCGTTCCACATCGATCGATACACCCGCTTGTGCATCGACCGATATTCATCAACAACCGTCTACTGAGTCTCAAACACCGTCGACCGCTACCAGCTCACCAACATCGCCGACATCTTTCATCCGACATCGACCGATACTCATTCATCTACATCGACCGATACTTTTCAGCACCCGTCAACCAACATCTTTCATCCGACATCGACCGATACCGCTATCTGCATGTCGATCGATACTGAGCCGCAGAACATGGTTGCGACACTGATACTCATGCGAGACGACGAAGGTAACATACGTGACCAAGAAGGTCACCTACGTAATGCAGCAGGTCAGATAATTAATGATCAGGGGGCTGCAATCCCTGATACAGAAGCTGAGGCTGCTGCAGCCACTGCTCGAGCTGCAGAAGAAGCCAACAGAAACAGATCACTGGCTGACTACAACTGTCCAGATCAATACTATGCCAACAGATCTGCTATCCTTCCTCCAGACATACAGAAGGCTGATTTTGAGGTGAAGCCTGATATCATGCATATTTACATGCTTTTAGCCATACATTCTTGTACATTTTGATCATGTAGATTAGGAATTAGGCATCTTTAGAGTCCATATTGCATGCATTGTCCTTATTAGGTGTTGGAGTGTGTCATGGAGTGATTGGAGGTGTTTGGGAGCATTGTGATCCAAAAGGGGGTGAAAGATGAACATGGACGGAGGCCTTAAAGATATCTTTTGTTGCTAAAACTCTGGGAAGATATAGGAAATTGAGTTAGCTTTCCAACGGAAGTGGTTTCAAGTCACTTGGAGCTGTATTGGTGGAGTTACGATCGATTTACTAGAGGCATATCAACCCGGGTAGAAGTGCACGGATAAGCCTACCCACGCGGGCGAGAGCTGGGCGAGGAAGAGTTCCACACGGGGTAGAAGTGCGCGGGTACTGGTCTAGGATCTACCCTGAACGTTTTTCTGGTCCTTTGGTCGACCATGAAGTGTTCCAAGGCCCTTTTGGTCTTTTCTCTTATGTTTTTAAGAGCTTTCAAACCTCATATAAATACTCTTGTATCTCCCAATTTGGGACTTGTCTTTTTTTTTCTCTCCAAAACACATTTGAATCTTGAATAAAGTTTGGATCTTGAATCCTTTTTCTTCTTTTATTCTTGTGTTCTTGAGCAATTGTTGCTCTCTAATCATGATTAAACTTGAATCCATTATGGGTTTAAAGGAAATCATGTCTATTAGAGAGTAGACATCTTAGGGTTCATGGGCTTAGGAGACTAAGGGTGATTAAGCTAGATCTAGGGTGTATTAATGTAGATCCTTCTTGATCCTTGCTTGTAGAGTGTTCTTATTGCTATTTTGGAGTCGGCCTCTTCATGATAGAGCTATAGGCATTTCCTGCCCACAAGGTGTATGATGAAATGCTTGAACCAACTCTCCAATGCTTTTAACATTCTTTACCAAAGAGATTTGTTGTTAAAGGTGTTAATATAGCTAATAGACTATTTCTTAATAATTACTTTCATATTATTCAACCTAAGGGATTAGATGCTTGAGATATGTTAGTGAATGAGAATTCATCTAGGGATAGAGCTTGCTTAAAATTGTGTCTAGGCTTAAGGTTGATATTTTGATTGTTGCTGCCACCTTTAGATTGATACTTGATCACCCAAGGCCAATTCCCTTGACCCATGATTCCTATTGCTTCATATTGAAAGAGAGATCATTACTTTATTGCATTTTAGTTTAGTTTTAGTTCATTTCACTCCACTCTATTGATTGCACTTAGATTAAGCATAGACTTGCATTCCCTTTGCTTCCAAATCACCTAGGATTGGTTCGACAATCTTTTATACTACATCATTTGATAGGACCCTTGAAAAGTCCTTCATCAAATTGGCGCTGTTGCCAAGTTCTAGTTTGGTTTTGACATTGTGATTTAGTCACTTGCTTGAGATTAAGTCTTGTTACCTTTATCTAGTTACTAATACCCTTTCAAGTGGTTGTTCTTTTGCAAGGTACATTCACAAGAGAGGAAGATCATGTCTCTTGACTTGGAATCAGTGTTCAAGGCTAATTTAGAGAGTCAAGAAAGGATGATATCCAGAAGCTCCACTTCTTGTGAAAGAGCTTATGAGCTAACCACGCAATTGGATTACCAACCACATGGAAACCTTGGTCAAGAAAGACAATATGGATATGGTGAGAGATACCAAACTTGGGATTTAGAGTATGAAGAACATGGAGTCAAATTCACTCAGGCCTCCAATGAAGAAAACATCACCAACATGCTTGAGAAGTTGTTGGAGAATCAAGAAAGAGGAAGGCTTGAGATACAAAGGCAAATGAGTTCTCTTTCCACCAAGGTAGATGCTCATGGAAAGGCTCTTAGCTCAAGGATGGATGAAACTATAACACATGTGAAGTCTATCAACAACAAACTGTCTCACATCATTGAAGATCAAGAAGAAAGCATCACTCCCCTTTACAACACCAACACTTGTGAAGAATGTTCCATGGATATGGAAATTGATGTTGAGGAGGATTTGCAAATCAAGGATGGATTTCAACAAGAAGCTGAAAATTCTATACATGAGTTTGAATTACTCCTTGGATGCATGGTAGATGAAAATCTTGGGCAAAGATATGAAGAGCAAGTTGAACCAACAACATTCAAGAGTTATTCAACAAGAAGCAAGGATGAAGAAGTAAGCTTGGTTGGAAGACTGTTTGAATATTTTCGTGATGATAGTTTGGTTGTTGAATGCATAGAAGAGATAACAGAAATCTCATTGGTTATGGATGAGTTCTCAACCAAGGAGGAAACACATGTGAAGTTTACTTCCAAGGAAGGAACAAGGGGTGACGAGTCTAGGGAGAATCAAGTTATTCACATTAAAGAATCCCCCAAAGAGATGCACCAAGAAGACTCTCCTATGGACAAGCCCTTTGCCTACGATTTTGGTATACTCTTTACCAAGGAGCTCATTGTTGATGATCCAAGGAAGATACCCTTTGAAGAGATCAGGATGAATGCGTTTAGGGGTTGGTTCTATGATGAGTATGATCCTGGTGATCCGGTTTGGCAAGAAGGCTTTCACTACATGGGTAAAGAGCCTAGACACATCCAACCTTCACTAGCCAGAGGAAGGAAAGTCAAGCTAGTGACTCAAAACAAGCTCACTTGGGAGGAAGTCCCATGGCTATCCTTTGTATATATTTCACTAGGATTTTTGTCTTACAGACCATTGGGCTGACGAGGCAGGCGACCAGACATTGCTCCCCTAGGCACCAACTGAATCTTCTAACTCTCCTTATGAGGTATCACTCCAACCCTTCTTGTATATACATTTGCTTTTGTCTTGTTGGGGTATCTCCTTCTCTTACTCACACAGAGACTGTGTGATTTAAGTGTGGGGGAGGTACCATGTATTTGATCATGTTTGCTTTGTGATTTGAGTCTCATGCATTGCATGATACATTCATATTTGCATTAAAAAAATTGAAATTTTTGAATCATGTAGTTGCATCACTTGCATCTTTAAGATTGAGTCTAGAGCATATAGGTTGCATTCACTTGCATATGGAGCATTGCCTATTATAGAACACTTGTTTACACGGAATTCTGCACCCTAGTTAAACATATCAAGTAGCTTAAGCATCTTTTGAAAGGCTTGCATGCTTTGAGCCTTGAAAACTCTTCTTGAAACTTGCTTGTTTTTTTGATATTGGCATTGTTCTTGAAACCAGCTCCAACCTGAACATAGACTTGAATGAACTTAATTTCTCTTGCATATGGGCATTTGCATACTTGATCATGGATCTCATATACATTTGGGTTATCTTTCCCCATTGTACCATCCTTTGTTAACCCAAATGGCACTTCCATACCCTTGAACCCTAGCCATTCTTTGAAGCCTACATTGATTTGCATGAGTGCGGCCTCTTTTGATAGCTTGTCATGTGCAAAATCTTGAGAGTATTGGGAGCGACATGGATTTGTTCTCATCTCTTGCTAGCATAGGGTCATCATTTGAGCTAGCTCCCAGGATGGTGAGTGGGGTCTTTGTTCCTTAAAGGTTTATATCTTGGATTTGGGAAGTGATAAAGTTGAGATTGATGAACAAAAGAGTGTATTGTGAAAGAAAATCCCTAGGGACCTAGAATAGAAAGATAAGAAGCTCTTGATTGATGTCTGAGACCTTCCCCCGAAATATATATAAAAAAAAAGAGAAAAGAAAAAGAAAAGAAAAAGAAAGATTCAATAAGATAGTGGGGAAGAAAAAAGAAAAAGTGTTAGAGCTTAGAAGTGTGAATTGTGAATAAAAGGGTCCTTATTGGTTGAATCTTGAAGAAAGAAAGTTATTCATTGGGTGAGTGATATGAGTATTTTTCATTTTGGGTTATGGGATGAATAAAAAGGGTTTACAACTTGTAATCACTTAGGAATGGGTAGAATGATGAGGATGGATCCATGTATGCATGAATTGCTCCTAGTCTTAGATAAATTTTCCATAATGATCAAACTCCTTGATTCTTGAGTGATTGCCACCTTAAAAAAGATTCATTGAACCCTCCTTTTCATCCATATTAGACCATTTGATCACCTAGCCAAATGATTGAGATCATGTGCCCATTTGTGAGACTTCACCTAGTGTGTGTGTGTGTGTGTGTGTGTGAATCAATGTGAGGGCTGGTTAAGAGAGTATGTTGGTTGATAAGCATTGCATCTTGTGTAGAGACAGGAGAGTATTAATAGGCCTTGAGAAGCTAGATTTTAATAAGAGAGTTTGCTCATGCTATTTGCTATATTTCTTTAGGATGTCAAGTTGAGTGCTATGAGTGTTTCTTTTGGCTAAGCTCCCATCTTTATAAATCTCCACCTTGTGTTTTTGAAAAGTTTACTTGAGGACAAATAAAGGAATAGTGTGGGGGAGTTGATATCATGCATATTTACATGTTTTTAGCAATACATTCTTGTACATTTTGATCATGTAGATTAGGAATTAGGCATCTTTAGAGTCCATATTGCATGCATTGTCCTTATTAGGTATTGGAGTGTGCCATGGAGTGATTGGAGGTGTTTGGGAGCATTGTGATCCAAAAGGGGGGGTGAAAGATGAACATGGACGGAGACCTTAAAGATATCTCCTATTGCTAAAACTCTGGGAAGATATAGGAAATTGAGTTAGCTTTCCAATGGAAGTGGTTTCAAGTCATTTGGAGCTGTATTGGAGGAGTTACGATCGATTTACTAGAGGCATATCAACCCGGGTAGAACAGACACCCTACAGTCGAGCATCCAATGAGCATCCTATGGACCATCTAGAGAGGTACGAGGATATCATATCTGCTATCAAAGCTAATGGAGTCCCAACTGACTACCTACTTTGCAAGCTCTTCAAATACTCTCTTACTGGAGAAGCTTTGCAATGGCTTTATCAACTACCACCAGGATCTCTTACATCTTGGGAGGATATCAAGAAGGCTTTCTTGATTAATTTCTTTGATGAGGCACATGCAAAAGAGTTGAGAAGCAAGATTGCTACATTCATGCAAAAGCCTGCAGAGCCCTTCAGACATTGTTGGGTTCGTTTCAAGTCTTATCAGAGAGATTGTCCACACCACGGATTCACTGAAGTGCAGCTACTCAGCACTTTCTTCAGAGGTTTAGATCTGGCCTATCAGACATCACTAGACACAACTAGTGAAGGAAACTTCAACACCAGGAATCCAAGAGAGGCTGTGAGACTTATTGATAACTTGACAACTAGCAACAGCACCAAGAACACTGATTATGAGAGAAGGAAATTGGCCAACGCTCTTGGGAAGGAGCAGTTGGACGATGTGAGAACCAAATTGGACAGTGTCAACAAGCTTCTAAGGAAGCAGGTTAGCTTTGCAGAAAATGTAGAAGCTATATAGGCTGATGAGGAAAGATATGAAGAAGAAGTGAATTACATAGGAGGATTTCAAAGGCTTGGAAATCAGAGTGGAAACAGTTAGAGGAGCAACTACAATCAGAATTCACAATATCAGAAACCCAGCAACAGCAACTACAACGACAACAAGAATCTCAACATTCTTTTTACTAGAATCCACCACCACCTACTCAGGAGAGCAAGATTGAAGCAATGCTTGATTCAGTTCTAGAGGGTCAGCAGAGGCTTACTGTGGATTTCAATGGAAAGATAGATGCTGCTTATAATAGCCTGAATGTGAAGTCTGATACCTTGAGCACTCATGTGAAGAAGCTAGAGACACAGGTGATTCAAACAGCAGAAGCTATTCAGAGGCAAGAAGCCTTAATAAAAGGGAGAGAGGAAGATCTCATCAGACACCACATCAATGCCATCACAGTAGATTCTTTCTGGCAAGTGGATGAGCATGAGAAGCTTCAAGAAGGAGACTTTGAAGTTGAGAGCTCCATGACAATCGGCAATTCTCACTAGTGTCGACCGACGCCAGACGACGATCATCGATCGATATTGGAAGATGATTATCGATCGATGTTCGAGATACCACATCGATCGACAGAGTCTACTGCTACGAACGAACCAGTCCAGATTATGACACACACAGAGTTTGCAGCGTGGCACCCAAACCCACTCCACCCTTACATTGATCGATCCCACGAAGATGACATTGATTGCCTAGGCCAACCAGACATCGATCGACATGCTACACCCAACATCGATCGATATACAACCATTAAACCGCGAGTGCAACTACCAAGGATAGATGCAATCCAATTATATGCACTCAGAGGCTGACCCAAACCTACAGATAACCCACCAGAAGAAGCTGAAGATACATCAGAGCCTATGGAGATATAAAAGGAAAGTGCAAAGAGACAACTAAGAAAAAGGAAAGAGAAGATTCCTAAGCACTTTAAAAGGAAAGCGAATGCAAAGGAGTTGGAAAACTTCAAGAAAAGAGATTTAAAGATTCCAGCAGAGAAACCCTTTGAGGAGGCATACTTCACACACAGATTGTGGATGTTCTTCAGAGAGACAAGAGTAACAGAGGCTGACATTGAGAAGATGTTCAATCAAATCAGAGAGGATATGAAGAAGATCACATTGAAGAAGAAGAGTGACCCTGGAGAGTTCATTATCTCATGCCTAGTGCAAGGCATTGAATTCTCACATGCACTATGTGATACAGGAGCATCAATCAGCATCCTACCAAAGGTTATGGCAGACCAATTAGGTCTAAAGGTCGAACCTTCCAAGGAATCATTCTACTTTGTAGATTGTTCTAGGAGGAATTCATTGGGAATCATCAGAGATCTTAAGGTACAGATTGGTAATACCCTAGTTCCAGTTGACTTTCATGTCCTAGACATCAAGCATTCCTAGCTATTGTGGGAGCCGTCTGCAATTTCCAAACAAGCCAGATGTGTTTGACACTCATCGACCCAGAGATTCACTATGATCCAGTCAAAGTTGTCAAGCCAAAGATGTCCTGCAAACAGCCTCCAGATGAAGCAAAACTCGTAGCAACATGCTAGTATGCAGAAGAGTACGAGACAGAGTACTCGGAATAGATCAGCACCAATACAGAAACATCGATCGATCCTACTCACCCAACATCGATCGATCCTACTCACCCAACATCGATCGACCAGTCAACCATCACATCGATCGATACAAGCAACAATTTTCACTCCACATCGATTGATAGTACACCTATGTACGAAGTTGATCACTTTCCAGGTGATTACTTAGATGGGAGTTGGGAACCAGACTACTACCAGCCTACATACTCAGTGGAGACTCAAGATGATGAGTATGATGAGGATTACACAAGGGAAAGAGACATTGAATACTCATTCATTCGCAGAGAAGAAGAGTATGATGAGGACTACAACAGGAATATACCATATTCATATATCTGCAGAGAAGATGAGGTATACCACCCTCCAATGAAGACAAGACATGATGAGTATGATGACGATTTTTGGGAAGAAAGAGAGATTCAGTGCTCTTTCGTTAATAGAGATGCAGTGCATATCCACTATGTTCCTCAAGAGTTCATTCCAACAAGACCATCAGCCTACAGGGATGACAACAGTCTCAACCTCATTCCAAGATCAAACACAAGGAAAACGATCGATACCAACATATACACATCATTCGATATGACAGTTTCAAGAATGCGAGATGATTGGCCAGCATACTGCTATCCGATCTTTGCCTTGTAAGCTACTACACCTTCCCAACATGTGAAAGAATTAAATGAGAACCGCAAGAAGCACCAGCTACAGACCACCAAGGAGTTCTCACTAGATATGGATCCAAATCACATGGAACCATGCTACACGAATCGATCAATGCGACAACGTTAAAATCGATCGATACCAGTACAAGACGAGGGAAAAAAGAAGAAGAATCAATCGACGTACATAAAGACGTATCGATCGATATGAGGCAGACAGACTTTGAGAAAAATGGAAATCTCAAATTTGGAAATTTGGTTAATGATTACTACTATAAAAGGAGCCACGGGTAGAAGCAGTTTCACAAACCCTAGAAGCAGACAAGATGCATCAGCAACCTTCCAGCCCTCAGCTACATGGAGAAGAATCTAGTTGCAATCTTCACCATCAGCCACACAACGCGACATCGATCGACGAGCATTCTATTGCATCGATCGATACTCAACCCTTACCATTCGATTTACATAATGATAATAAGTTAGATTCTGGATATCTAACCCCTGATGAGTTTGGTATTTTCAGAGATTCAGAAGGCAATGCAAGAGCTATGGATAGCCGTCTCCTACAAGTATCCAAAGAAGACATCACAGAGATTCTTGCTATGGCCAATGGACAAGACAACCTATTCACTCAAGCCACACCTCCAGATTCAAATCCCTACAGCAGAGCAGAGATGGATGAGAAGCTCAATGATATCTACACCATTCAATATGATTCAATGAATGATTTCAAGTGCAAACTTGATAGTGTCTACCATCCACTCACTGACAAGATTACATGGTTGACCAAGAACATGGAGGAGCTTGCAGATGATATCACTACCATGAGGCAGAAATCACAAGGAGCTTCAGCATGGAAGCCCTGGAAACCTTCGACATCGACTGATGACCGATGGATACCATCGACCGATGCAGCTTACCAGAGATCGATCGACACCAACTTTATGAAATCGATCGATACGCGCTTTACAAGACTGGAAGAGAGGTTGTGTTTCTATGAAGAACGATTTGGTAGTTCCTACTACCCAATGAGTGATGATATGAATGCACTCGAAGCACGAATGGATGCTTTACAGCAGGAGATGGACACGATTCAGAATCAGCTTGATTTTCAACAGATGACATCTCCATCGACCGACATGCCTGCCAGCACATCGATCGATCCTGATCAAGCACTAGCAGAGAACCAGCAAAAATCGATCGACAATGACAACAGCACATCGATCTACACTTACCTTCAAGAACAATACACTTCCATGAAAGAGGAGCTACTCAAAACCATCAAGACAGAAAACAAATGGGAAGAACAAGCATTACAGAAGAATCTTGATGTATTCCATTGCCACCTCACCACCAACCTCAATTGGATAGCCAAGAGCTTTGAATTAATGCAAAGAAAAATGCATTTACTTCGCAACAAGCAGAGGAGGCTACAATCAATCGACACAACTGACAACACGTCGATCGATATAACGAGAAGCACACACAATGGATGGAATACAGAATTCCACTACAAACCAAAGTATGGAGCTAGAGCTTATGATACTTATCAGAGAAAGAAGAGAAGCTGGTCAGACACAACAAAAAATCCTACCAGTCAAAGAAGAAAAGCTACCTACACCAAGAAAGAAGTTGACAAGATGATAGCTGAGATCTATGAAGCCTTAGATTATTAAGAGAATGAATACTACATGAAGTTTGATGAGATGTACTTTCCCTTCGACAACAGCATTGCTACTATGCATTCACGAACAGAGAGGATAGACAAGGAGATCAAGGCTATTCAGAGACAACTTGCAACTCGCATTTCACACTACACATCGACCGATATGCCACCACATGCATCGATCGGCGAGGGCACTATGACATTGATCGATCCTAATGCAACAGCATCGATCGATACTGATACACCATCAATCCGACAGGAAGCCATCACAGACAGATTGGGTGTGCTATCTCCAATACATGAAGAACTGCCAGAGCCATCAAGGAACGCTTATGATAAGCTTGGACAGCAGCAGTTCAACATTGAGAACTTTTAGAGGAGGCTACATTTGCTGAAAGATGAGTTAGAGGATATGAAAAAAGAGATAGACCATGTCAGATGATGCCACAAGAAGCTTCACTGCAACTCAGTCCACAGCAAAAGAGGATGTTTGCACACCAGCAAACAACTTCTTCCACACCAACTAAGCCATTCAACCTCCAAAGTCAAGCTAAATGACTATAACAAAGCACTGAGTGGGAGGCAACCCACTGTTAGGTACTCTCATTTATTTCATGCATTACTAGTATTTATTTTTCATTTTTATGCAAAAAAAGATCCGAGTAGACGTTTGCCATCTCTATCAACCGACGCGACCAAGTCGACATCGATCGACGACACTACACCCGCCACGGTCGACACGCTTTCTTCTACATCGATCGATATGGAATCAGTCAGGTATAACGTTCTAACTTTTTCAATTTAGCATTTATGCTATAGTTTTTTTTATAAACTCCGACTGTTTTACACCTGGGGACAGAGTAATTTAAGTCTAGGGGGGATTACTAATGATTATCTATTATTTTTTCTACTATTTTGAGTCTTATTTAAAAATTTTATTAAGTAAAGAAGGGGATAATGATCTTATCTAGTTTATTACTTGTCATTGAACCACTTTCTAGACCAGTCTTAGATTCATTGATTGCAGAAGTACTATCAGACAGGATTGGTTGAGTTGTTAACTAGGAATATGGTCGCTATACTAGGATATGGTATGATGTGCTTTTGTAGTTAGAATGATCTTGACTTGGCTTGCACTACTAGGAAGATATGACTGAGATCTCTAAACTTTTTGAGTCCCTACTGTTTTCAAACCTTTTCCAGAGAGACTACAAGTTATTTTTTCTTGAGGACAAGCAAAAGGGTAAGTCTGGAGGAGTTGATATACCATAAATTTGACCCGATTTTAGTCATGGTATATGATAGTTTTAGGATATATTTAATCCATTTTGGAGTCTAGATAGCATATTTACAGGTTCAGGACCGATTGGAGAAAAGATGATGTTTTTGGAGCATTTTGGAGCATTTTGGAGATTTATCCCGAGATGACCATATCGACCACTCAAGGTCGACATGGAGAGAGACGCGTCGATCGACACACCTTCAGTGGTGTCGATCGATATTTAACACACAGAAGCCCGGTTTGGTAACAGCCGACTTGAAGGCCAAGACTTCATTTTACCAAGATAACCCTGACGAGTTTTAACCAAATTTTTGAGTATTTAAGTTTTGCCTAAGTGTTTTGGCAAAGAGAGAGTGTGAGAGTTTTTTGAGTTTTGAAGAGGTTGTCCTTCAAAGTTTTTAGAGTGAGTCTTTTTGAGAGTTTTTCATACTATTGTTTTGTGAGAGAGTTACAATTGATAGCTTTCTTGAACACCTCTATTTTCCATCTATTCTATCTATGCAATTTTATTTAATTGATATGATGTTTTGCTTGGCCATGTCTGAGTAAACACCTTTGTTAGATTTAGGATTCAAATAGGTTTTGAGGGATTAGCCCCAATTATGAATACTTGAGCATGTTATATTCATCTTAGAAGATTGCTCTTAATGCTTTAATAAGAGTAGCTAACCTATACATGATAACAGTGGATATTATCCTTAGATCTATCTTCTTTGAGCTTAGAAATTTGCTGGAAACAAGTGACAGCTGATTTGGCAAACTCCTTAAGCGAACTGTTATCAACCTTGCGCTTAAAGCTTACTAGAGGCGCATCGATCGATACTCCTATATAGTCATTGATTAATTGACGCGAGGCACTGTCGATCAATAGTGCGACAGCAGGTCGATCTACACCTTCCTATGTTTCACCAATGGGAGTCTCATCGGTTCTAGTAATAGATAACCTAGGACGACAGTTAAATTTATTGTCATAGTTGGGTTCTATAATATCATGCAAGCATCTCACATAAGCATTCATACTATTATAATCCAGATAACCTGAATAGTAATCCTAAGTATAACACCTTCACCATATCTGCTAAACATCCAAATCAATCACTTGAGTAATTGTCTTGCTCACCAATTCTAAGTTTACTTGTTATTTACTGCTTTGAAATATTTGACCTAGCTTTGTTACAATAAGATCTAGTGTGTTCCCTAGCTCTTTGTGGATTCGATCCCTAAGTACTACAACTTTTATTTTAGAGAGTATAAATCACTCCTTAGGATAATTTGAGTGGTATCAGTTTGACTGGTCAAACTTGCCAAGACGGTGAATTGGAAGCCTTCAGGAGTTCTAACTTGCCAATTTGGCGAGTTGTTGAGGTGCAACTTGCCAAATTGGCGAGTTGTCGAGGTGCAACTCGCCAAATTGGCGAGTTGTCGAGGTGCAACTCGCCAATTTGGCGAGTTGTCGAGTTGTTGAGGTGCAACTAGCCAAATTGGCGAGTTAATGAGATGCAACTTGTCAATTTGACGAGTTTTTGAGGTGCAACTCGCCAATTTGGCGAGTTGGTGATTCTCTGGGGGCTCCAACTCTCCAAATTGGCGAGTTGATGATGCTTTGGGAGTTCCAACACTCCAAATTGGCGAGTTGGCGAGATGCGACTCGCCAAATTGGCGAGTTGGTGAGGAGCAACTCGCCAAATTGGCGAGTTGGTGATGCTCCGAGAGTTCCAACTCGCCAAATTGGCGAGGTTGTGAGATGCAACTCGCCAATTTGGCGAGTTTGTGATGCTCCTGGAGCTCCAACTCGCCAAATAGGCGAAGCAGGATGTCGGGAGCTCCAACTTGCCAAATTGGTGAGTTGGTGATGGTCTTGGAATTCCAACTTCCCATTTTGGCGAGTTGAAAGCATTTCGGAAGCTCGAACTTGTCATCTTGGCGAGTTGTATATTTTCCTCGGGTCTTATGGTTGAGAACTTTCGTCGAGAGTACATGAAAGTGCAGCTTTTAGACGCTGATTTTGAGATAATCGCTTTTGATCCCAACAGTTAGCCCCCAGCCTCACAAGTTTCGAGCGATTATTAGTGGCGAGTGGTGGCTTCAATCAGAATCCGCGCATTAAAACTGATTTTTCCCGAGGAATCCTTCCATTTTATTTTAATGCAAAAATTCTTTCAATTTTTTCTATAACAGTAAGCTTCTCCCTCTTCATATTCTCTAAACTCTCATCCCTTGCTTCCTAGAAAGCTCTCCCCATCAAGATGTCTTCTTCAGCAACGCCGTAAGAACCGCGACACCGGACGCAACAAGGTCTCGCAAACATTCACCGGATCAAACCGCTGAAACTGTTCCTGCCCATATGGAGTTTCTTCTTTCAGGGTGAGCTAGCTCAGAGCGAGGGATGAAGAAACAACAAATCCTACACGCGATGCCTCCGAGACCTGAGTTTCCGATTGTCGCCCCCACCTGGCATTCCCGCCAAGGGGTGACTGTTTCGACATGTCGGTGCCTCGAGGCCGAGGTTCATCCGCCGATCTTCTTCACCCTAGTTCTGATTGTTGATGTCGAGCCGCCCCTGAATCGATGCCTCCTCCTCCTCCAGCCAAGAGAGTGACTGTCTTGGATTGCCCGCTTCCGCGGGCCCTCTAATGCCAAGAGTCGCAAAGGCCATGTGCTAATCCTCGACGCGGGCTAAGAAGAGGAGGTGCACCAAGGACGCGGCCGGTTCGACTGGTGCCACGCACAACGCGCTGTTTGCTCTTCTTTGTTTGGGCTTCCAATTGACTTTTCGATTTTATCTGGCGGTTTGTTTCGCTGATAGATGGGATGATCGCTGAGTGTGGATCGAGGTTGAGCGCCTCGCCAAGGAGTTAGCTGAATCACGAGGTCATCACAGCTTGACGGAAGCTGAAGGTTATCGAGGATGCTCATTCCTTGAAGTGACTCAGTTTGAGTCTCGATCAGCAAACTTGAAGGGATCTTGGTAAGATCAGCGAAGTTCTTTGCTTAAGGCAAAAGAGGCTAAGGAGGCCAAATCCTCGAGTTGCGCCGACTGAAGTGTAAGGTCAAGAGCTGGAGGAGTCAACGGCTCATGGATCGAGGAGGCCAAGAAATCTGTAGCGCATTCGAGTTTATGACCCGCTTGGCAAGGATCTCTCGATGCTCTTGATTCCCCGGGCGATCGCTCATGTCGAGCCATTCTAGCTGGCCGACGGAGGGATGAGTGAGATCCAGCTGTTTTTCGGCGAGGCTTCCCATCTCCACGGGCGGAAGAGGTTGCTTTGGCCCAGGGGGAGTTACGGATCCAGGTGGGCGACATCAGATCCTCGCGGGCCTGAAGACCGAAAGTGTACCCTTCGCCCTCGTTCAGGGCCCGAGGGTCAGGATCCCGTGAGTAAGAAAGTGGTGTGTGGGAACCAAATTCACACCGCCAATTTTAATGAATAAGATTGGAGGAAAGCCAAGTTAACCCGACTTTCCTGAAGGTCCGGATTTCCGCGACAGCCAACGACAAGTGACCAATAAATGCGGAAAAGATTTGTTAAGATTTGAGACTGGACCTTAAGAAAGGCTGCTCACGCATTCCCTTTCGAGGATCAAGTCGGACGAAGTTCAGTTTAGAAAGAATTGAATAAGAGATCGAACCGCCTGGGCGGTTCGATCTAGTATGAGCGCTTGTCATAGAAACAGGCATGTCAAGATAATGCCTAGTGGTTTCTGCAAAGGAGCTTTGAAGTAAAGAATTGTCCATCCTTCCGAGAGGAGCGAGATTTGCGCAGAAGGAGGTGGCTAGGACGCTCTAGGCCTGGTTCGCCTTAGTATGCGCTGGTCATAGAAACGGGCATGTCAAGATCATGCCTAGGGTTTCTATGCGCGGAGCTCGAGTAAAAGTATAGTTAGATCCTTCCGAGGAACAGGGTTTATGGAGAAGATAAATCCTGGAACAAGAGGCTGCCAGACATTCTAAGTCCTGCCTCGCTGGCCTAACCGCCTAAGTTCTAAGTTCTCAAGCTAGGTGACTTCTCTAAGTCTAGATTCTAGGATTTTCGATCCTCCTCTCCTCTCGCCTTTTGCTCTCCTTATATACTCACTCCTAGGTCGGTTTGCCTTAAGATGATGGACCTCGCCTTTGGGCCCAAGCTTATCTCTTCAGGAAGTATTCCATTTTCGCCGATCTTCGTAATTATCCTCGAAGTTTTCGTGACTTGATGTTTATCCGATGTTCGAAATCGATAAACCGCCATAGCCTGATTGGGCCTGAATTTTAAAATCGTAAGTAAGTCCGCGGACTTGTCTTAAGTCGCTGAACGCTTTATACGATTTCTCGGAAAGACTATTTTTCTCGTAAAATAAACCGTGATAGCCTAAAGGATCGTATGTTCGTTAATCAATCTTTGTTGTATACTTATATCTTCCGCGAAATCCAATCTTTCTAGTTTTGTAGTAAAACATCGGTGACGCATTCCAATCGAAGTCGGGATGTTTATTTCAGAGTCGATTGTCCTAAGCTCACGATGATTGATCCAAACAAGCCAAGATGGATCAGACCAACACGATGGGACCGACCAGGACGAGGGCCGCCGACCGCAATTGTGGCCGGGTGCCGCGGCGCCAGGCCGTCTTTGCGGACGGATGCCGGGCCGGCGCCAGGTTGGTGCCGCGCCAGGCCAGCCTTCGCGGCGACGGAAAGCCGGCCGCCAGGACGGTGCCGGGCGCCAGGTCGGGCCCATTACTTCGTAAGCCGGGCGCCAGGCTCTGTGTCCGGGCGCCAGGCCAGTTCGCGACGGTGCCGCTGGCGCCAGGTCAGTCGCCACGTTGCCGCCGGGCGCCAGGCCAGCCTGAAGCCGGTGCCGCCAGCGCCAGTCCGGTCTGCGTGGCGCGTACGCCGGTGCCAGGTTGGTGCCGCCAGCGCTAGGCTGTAGATCTCGGCGAGGGCTTCGATTTGATATCTTGATCGCTTTCTGGTTCCTCACGGTTTGAGAGAACGACTCTTCGGGCTTCGAGGCAGATTCTTTTATGTTTAGGGTTTTGTGGTGATCAATCTTTGATGTCCTTGGGCGAAGGATCGATCTTTCCGACTTCGTCAAGACGCCAGTGAGTCTCCGGACATCTCACAGAGTGGATATTCTAATTTGAGAAAATCTCGTGATAACCCTTTTAGAAATTATCCGAGACTTTTTGTTTCAAGAAATACTTTCTAGAGACTTTCAGTCATTGATTCCGCCAGCGACCGATTTTGACACCAACAGTTACCCCCCAGCTCCGTGAGAGAACCTTCGTGATGTTCTGGCGTAGCCATAAGACATGTCAGGTAAGATAGGCGGAATCAATGGTTGAAAGGCCCGCGGAAAGTGGTAAGATTGGGCTGCGCCGGCTGCCTACGCACTTTGGTGTAGGGACTGCCTTCCAGAGTTCGCTTTGGGAGTTTAAGACCCTTGTGATCTGTTTTCCCAGACTTATATGGTCTGGGTTATGTGTCATGAGACTTTCGAGCATGATGCTGTTGATGTATTTGTTTTTCGATTATTTATGAACTTCAGTTTTTCGGCATGAGAAAGAGGGTGTGAGTTGTCGCCTCATTCCTAGTTCCCCTGATGATCACCGCATCTATTGTTTGCATAAAGCCGAGATTTTCCGCTGTTTACCGATTTACGCTGAAAGTTCGTGAAACCTAATAGGCTTAAGTGAAGAGACAAATTTTGGATCTCGTGATACCATACTATGTCCGTGAGATGTCAAGATCCAGCGCGGCTGGGTTTAGGCAAGACCTAGGTTTACTCCCCGACTGAGGCTTTCATGATGACAAATCGGCTTCTTTTGCTTTTTGCGCTTTTAACCTGACTCAGACCGCTTAAAATCCGCTAATTGTTGCTCGGCTTATATGATTTGTCTCATGCGAGTCGAAAGCTACTTCCTTTAATAAGAGCTAGACCAAAATTTTGATTTCTCAGATAGCGCTATGTTTATCCTGTCGATAAGAGAGCCTACCCTCAAGGGCTGCCATATTTGTCCGCTTATAGACGCTAGAGTTCGCTTTGTTGTGATCAGCAACATCTAAATGATGCTAGTTTAGAGGCATGTTACCGCTAGAGGTGTGTTTGTATGTTTTGAGTTCTGTGAGACGAGGATTTCACCGAACGCTTGAGGAAAAGAATGTCCTTCGAAGCCGCTAATGACGCCTCAGTGCTGAAGGTCGAAGTTTCCCTTGTGCCGCATTTCGTGGTTGAAATGTTCGCGGCTTTGAGATGTTTTGCGAATGTTCGCAGCCAGAAACTGTTGTTTCCGCTTAGACGCAGGACCAAGAGGTCGCGTAGTTCGACCTGCAGGAGAAGGCCAACATTCACGCGTTTCATGAAGGGTTGGCCTTCCGGATTTGTTTGTATATATTAAGGATGACTCGTGATAACTCTTGGAGCCTTGTCACGAAGTGTTTCTTTTCATGCAGTGTTTACGGGCTTATAGAACTTAATCATTGACGATGAGTTTGAATCTTCCGCTAACCATATGGTTGTTAGGACTGAGTTTTGCATGGAGAGTTTATCGTGATGATTTCGATTCGGGTTATGCGACAAATTGCTTAATGCATTAGTCACTTGGCGCTTCATGAACAAATCGCGGATTGTTGTTTTAGTCGCTAGTTATTGGAGCCGTGGTCGCCAAGAGTTTTGATTGGCATGGAGGCTAGATTCAGCCAGACGCAAGGAAGTTGTTTGGTAACGACAGACCATGACCCTTATTAAGGTCATGTTAGTTTACGCATTGTCCTTACGCGGATGCCGTAATTCAGGTCCGGCTTTACGAAGGGCTTAGTTGGCCGAGGGCACATAGCGCTTGCCGAGATAGACATGCCAAGCATAGCGGAGTTTTCTGGAATTATTGCTGATGGCTTTTAGAAACGATCTTCCACTTTTAGGTCTCAGTTGTAACGATGAATGGTTCAGATAAAATTTTTTTTTTGTTGCATGAAAATCGCTTTCATTTTATCCGAGGGGACAAAGTTTAAGGGATCGACGAGGACACGCATGGTTCGTCATGGATTATTTCCGCTCGGACGAACCGCTGAGTGAAAGCAGGAGCCAGAAACCTTGTGGAGCTTAAAACTGCCTATGTCAGCCATTCCGTTGGACCCATTATGTTTATTTTAATTAAAGTTGCTTTTGTATGAATTGACTCGACCATACAGAGGATTTTTCGTAAAAGTGATGTAAGGGGTTTTCAAAAAGGTAACCGGAGAGC